>JBBPDJ010000023.1:16703363-16715795 GCA_037974625.1 Cucumis cinereus
TTCTCTCTTAACTTTTTTTTTGAATAAAAGAAATATTAGATTAATATAAAATAATTACATAAATTCATTTAGAAAAAGAGGGAAAATAATATAATTTGATTTGGTCCAAAGTAGTTGATTAAAAAAAACAAGAATTAAGAAATAAAAAAAGTATATTGCATGAGCATGCGCAGTAGTATATTAATTAGCCTCAACCACAATCCTATCAACAACAAAAGGAATAGGGTTCGTCATTAATGGCTCAAGAGTTCCGTGAAGTAAACCCTAAAGAAAAATGGGTGTATCAAAGCTCTACACATGAAAGAAAGAAAGCAAAATGATAATACCTTTTTCCAACCATGAAGCCAACAATGCACGTGGAAGGAATGAAAATACCAAACCCTAACTTTTCTTTCCCATTCCTTTGTCAAAACCCTTTCATAACAAAAAAGTATAATAATTACCTTTTTCTATATCCAACCCATTCTAAAGATCACACCCTACATCTTACCTTTTTATTTATTTTTTCCTTATGTTTTATGTAAAAGAGAAGAAAACCTCAAGTCCCCTCCACGTAACAATAACCAACACTCACTTTTTGAAACATGATTAAAAAATCCTCCTATTACATCGCATCTTGCCTTATTTGACTTTTTACAAAATTGACAAGATACAAAGATTTACGTGATTCATAAATAGCTTGTTATCTACGTCCACAAGTAGAGAAAAAAATAGTAGTTTATTATTACAGAGAAAATAGAGACGTTCATAGAGTTAAAAGAATATGACATACTTTTCTAGACTCTAGAATTAAAATTGTAAATAACATAAATATGAATGCAACGAGACCCCATTCCTTGTCCCTAAGCGTGTCGATTAACGGGTTTAAGGCCTTCTAACACGAGCATATATAACTCAATGGATAGAGTTGAGGATAAGTCCTACACAATCTTTGTAAAATACATAGGTTACTCCTTTTATATTTTAGGTTGGATATGAGATGGAACCTAGTGCTTTTTTTTTTTTTTTTTTTATCTAACTTGATATCATAGCTATACTATAAAGCCTAAATAGGGTACTCGGTTAAAATGGAGGGACCGATCAAAGAATTGTAAATTCAAAGAGACATCATCTTGAAGATGCATATTGAGGATATAATTTGTTATAATCTTTTTCATATTTTTCTCCCATGGATCTTTGGTATATTATATAGTTAAGAAATACATTTAGTATCGTTCATCCATTTATATATTATTTTTATGGGAAAATATGCTTACAAACTTATTTTTTTTATTTTATTAATCAATAGAATCAATAGAAATAAACACTACTAATTAATGTGAAAGAGATCCATGCCAATTGCCAAAATTCTTTTCATAAAATTATTGGTAGTTTTGTCCAAATTTCTCACATTTTCCCATGTATGTAATATAATGCATCAACTTTAGGGCCCTCTTCTCTCTCTATCTCAAAGGTTTTTATTTATTAATTCTTAATTTATTTTCTTTAATCTCAAACAATATACAAACTACAAACGAATTTAAACTTTTAATAATTAGAAATAATTGTAAGTTGAGTTTTTTTTTTAGTTTATTTACTTAGATTTAATAAGTGTGGAAAAAGAATATATATACCATACAAAAGTACTACTAGGGATTTTTTTTGTTTTTGTTGGGATGATGTTGAAAAAGTTCTTTTATATTTAATAAAAAAATAATAATGCTTTAAAAATATTTACAAACAGTGAGAAAAAATTATTTTGAAATCTAGTTTTTGGGATATTTATTTAACTTTGTGCTATACTGGGTATGGGAAAACATTAATTTAATTTTTTTTACATATTTGGACACATACAAAAAGGACAAATTTACTGTGAGGGTTGTTTTTATTTATTTATTTATTTATTATTATTGATCATGATATAATAAGTGAATTAAAACAGAGATGCTTTGGAATTATTGTAACATAAAACATAAATTATATTTTAATATATGTATGGATGATTTTTCAAATTAGAATTTCAACTTGAAAAGTATAAAATATTGGTGGATTCACATGAGCCACAGGGCATGCCCATATATATATATAATATGATGATATCTGTGTACATGCATGTACATGCTTAATTATTATGCCCTAATTAATTTAAAGTCCTAGTTTAATCATTTTTTTCAATAAAAATAAATTTATATCTTATATTTTTCAAAAAGTGCTTCAAATAATTTTTTATTGCACTATATTTAAAAGTAATTTTATTGATCACCTTAAAAATCATTTTTTTTAAAATGTATCCACGTTGATTTAAAAATAAGTTTAAATCAATTCAGTTTTTTTAGTCATTTATTTATTATAATTTTAGAATAATTGCAATGGTAATACTTTTAGATTTAATTAATAATAAGTATATAGCAATCTTTTTAAATAATTACAAATATAATAAAATTGATCAGAAATAGATTTCTTTCGATAATATAGTTTATCACTAATACAAAGAACGGATCTAATTCTTTTTATATCGGCAAAACCCTAAATTCTTTTATATCTTTTTTATTTTTTCCATTGTGTTATATATATTAATATTAAAAAATTCTTTATTACTCATCTAAAGAAATCATTCCATAAATAGTACTAAACACATTTTAATTTACTAACCTTCTCAACACTACTTACATAAAAATAATAATAAAATTACTTTTTCAAAAATCAATCCAAACAAATTATGGATCAACTCAATTATGAATATATACATCCAAGCTTTTGGATTCATGGTAAAAAAAAATGATAATATAAAATTATCCGTCACAATATAACAGTCTCTTCGAATAATTTTTGGAAATTTAAAAATGAAGGTTCATTTGAAGTTTCGGGAACATATCTAGAGAGAAACACGAGTCTTGTGTCTTCTCCATGAAGATCTGTCTGTCTCTAACAAGCTAGGGTTTCTCTCTCCTCATATTAGAGAGAGAAAGAGTGTTTCCTTTCCAAGTGGGGTAATAATAGATCCAATCTCTCTCTCTCTCTCTCTCAGCTTATTCATTCTCTTCTTCTTCTTCTAATCATTCCAAAGTTTAAATCTCTCTCTCTCTCTCTCTGGTTTTGTGCATATAGAAAGTTAGCAAATTATGGAAGTAGTAGGAGAATGTTCAAACACAAGATCAAGTGATATTGATGACAATAATAATAAGAAATCAGAAAGCAGCAGCAGCAGTACTGAATTTGGAAATGAAGGAAGTTCAAGCAACAGCACCATAGAAGAGAATAATATTATTATTCATGATAATGATCATGATCAACACAAGACCAAGCCCCCCACTGTCAGACCTTATGTCAGATCTAAACTCCCCAGACTTCGTTGGACTCCCGATCTTCATCTCCGTTTCGTTCATGCTGTCGAAAGACTTGGTGGTCAAGAAAGTAATTTCCATAACTTCTTCTTTGCCTTTTTTTAGTACAACAAATTATGGGACGACGAATCAAACGTATAACTTCTAGCGAGAAATATTATGTTAATTATCGCCGAGTTAAGCTCGTTCTAGCTCTTATTTTTCTTCTCTTCACTTTGTCTCCTGAATTTATGACTTGTTGGTTCAATAATTGGAAGGTAGAGGATCAAATTGTTTGCGGTAGTAATTAATTCTTTGTGCCTATATTGAGATTTGCTCGGATTAGCGAGTGATTTAACCTAGTACCCTTTAAATTTAATCTACTTTTGGGTTGAGGGGTGTTTCTTTTTTCTTTTTTTGTTCTTTTGAAAAAGTAATTAGTGTGTTCTTGATCGAATGACTTAAAGGGTGGTTGTGATTTAACCTAGTATTAGAGCAGGATAATCGGGGTTTTCTTTTCTTGGGAGATCCTCAAGAGAATTTGTTAATAGGGTTATGTAGATTTTTATCAAAATCTCTTTTTCTTGGGGTGAATTGTTGGAATTTTGACTATATCTTTATCTTATGGTTTGATGATTTTTTTTCCTTTTTTTTTTTTGTGTGTATATAGATGCTACTCCTAAGTTGGTTCTTCAGTTAATGAACATCAAAGGACTAAGTATTGCCCATGTCAAGAGCCATCTTCAGGTTTACTAATCTCTCTCTCTTTTCTCAAGAAACTTTATTGCACAATTTGGGCTTCTTTTTATTTTTTATTTTTTTAAAGTAAGTTTAAAAACACTTCTTCCATTTTTTAATCTCTTTGCTTTTTGTTGTCTTTCATTTTTTTTTATCGAGGTTCAAAATCAAGTTAAGTTTTAAAAACTAAAAGAAAAAGTTGTTTTTGTCTAATTGTCTAAGAATTCAAGATATAATGGAAAGAAATCAATAATAAATAGGGTTCAGTTTAAAAAATATATGTATATGAAAAACTAAAAACAAAATTGTTACCGAGCAAAAGTGCTTTAGAAGTCAAATTTCAGTTTCAGTTGCTAATTTTATTTTTTCTTTCATTACTTTCAGATGTATAGAAGCAAGAAGACCAATGAACCAGGCCAAGGTATAAACTATTTATTAAGTTTGATTTCTACATTTATTCCCAGTATATTTCATGTCTTTCAATAACTTGTAATGGAAATTATGACAGTAGTGGGAGATCAAAGGCTTCTTGTGGCTGAAAGTAATAATGGAGATCGCAACATATTTAATGTCAGCCAAATCCCAATGTTCCAACGCTATAATTCCAGTTACGCCTCTAATCTTTTTCGGTAAGAAATCGATCCAACTTCTGAAATAGTGATCAGTGTTTTTCTTTTCAATTATTCTCTATTGAAATTAGGTTTAATAATCGAAGTAATATAATATTCTTTTGGAAATTCATTCCAAACTCATTCGACCTTTCTTGTCAGATTCGGAGGGTCATCGTGGAGTGCTATCGAAAACAAAACAATACAATCCCCATATATGGAGAAGGCAGCCTCGATGACGACATTGACTCAAGCAAGATCGACCCTATTCGGCAGCAACAAGAGCAATGCATCAGGAATGATTGACCGTAACCTTCGAATGTCGATCAGTGAACCAAATACGACGACGAGCAAAAGGCAAGAAGAGAGGGAAAAAGAAGATCCATGCAGTGACATCATTCCACAAAAAAGGAAAAGGGCCACAGATAATGGAGAAATTGATTTGAGTTTATCCCTGAAAATTGCACAAAGGGACGAGATCAAGATTGAAAAGAGAAGTATAGATCAAGACGTGGAAGATGAAGATGTTTTAGAAAGTAGAACCGATTTATCTCTATCTTTATGCTCATATTATTGATTCAATGTCCCCTTAATCGGCAATGGAAGAGGAAAAAGAGCGAGAAAGCGAGAGTAAGTACTCTTTAAATCGGTGCAACGCGAGGAACTTCTCAAATGGTTACTCAATTTAGTATTACTCTCGGTTGAGCACATTCAAATGCAAATTAGTTTGATGGGATCTGATTCATTAGTGCTGATAATGACCACGTTGTCCAACGAGAGAGAGTAAGTACTCTGAATCTGACTATATGAATAATTCTCAAGAGATCGAAATTCTAAGTGAGATACTGAGGTACTTATTTCCCACTTGTAGCTTATAAGTGTGCACATGTGTAGCATTATTTTTTATCTTGAAATGTATATTAGAATTCAGACATGATTATATAATGCTAAATATATATATTTTTGTTGTGTGTTTTTTCTTTTTAATCTTCCCTAACTAATAATACCTTTTTCTTGGTTAGGTCAGTACTTAACCACATATACCCAATTTGAGCAAATATATTATGGCTATTGGTCTTTGGAGTAAAAAAATGAATCTAAAAAGTTTCTAAATTTGAAAAATATCAATGAGATCCTTCAACTTTGTGTGTCTGCTATTTTTTTTTAGAACATATGTCTAATGAGATGCAAACTTACAATTTTTTTTAAACAACGAGGTAAGAGATCGAACTTTTGACCTCTAAAAAGAAAAACTATACGTCAATTACAGTTAGGTTATATTTACTTTGGTACGAGAATTAAGCTTTCGGTTTTGTGACCAATAGACGAGTGCATTGTTTTTAAGATGTCAATAACCTGAAGAAAAAAAATACAAAATTTAAGATTTATTGAACAAAAAGTTGATAGTTTAAGTATCTATTGACACCTTTTAAAAGTTAAGTATTAGAAGTTGAATTTTATTGGGTAAATTTATAATTTAACCAATAATATATAGTTCTTAAAAATAATTTTGAGAATAATTCATGTCTTTAATCTCTGGGATGAATTAGAAGAGAGAGAGAAATCAGTTTTTTACATTTGTTTTTAATTAATTTTCTATATTTAAAAACGTAAAAGAATTTATTGATTATTATTTTTAATTCCTTCACTATTTTCTTAAAGATAGGTTTTAAAAATTAGATAATAATTAAGAAACAAACATTGATATATATGTACAGTAGGATTTTCATATTCTCTGATATATATATATATATATATATATATATATATATATATATATATCAATGCATGCACATACCTACCTGTTTTTGTTTGAGACAAAAGAATAAAATTAATTAAACACACATGAATAAAATATTATATATATTAAATCTGTGTGTCTCTAGAATGCAGGAAGAGCTATTTTATTTATACTTAAATTAATCACTCCTCATGGTTCAATTTGAATATATATTATATGATTCTTTCATGCTTCATGTGATTGAATATTTGTTTGTTTTAAACTGGGCATAATGTTAGAAGTTAAATAAAAAACAATTCTTTTAAAAAATGAGCATATACATCAACTGGCATAGTATTTAGAGACTTCGTATGATGAGATGTGACTGATAGAAACCTTAACATCTTCTTCTGAGCCACTATTTTCATCACATTCATCATTAGATAGTGTCAGAACATAGCTTATATTTTGTTTCTTTAAAAAAATTTGGACGTAGTTTGAGAATGTTCAAAGCCTTCACATTCTTTCCTTGTGTGTTAGATCGTTGGCGAACCCAGTCTTGTCATCTTTCTTCTTTTCACTCTGAGTCTTCAACTATTTTGTAGGGAGATGGAGGAAGCAACCAGTTTAGGATTACGAGTGCTATACTTTTCTGTTTTCTTCCCAAATCAAATTGTACGAATTGTGTTTGGAAAGTTAGGATATATAGTCTAACAAACTAATCTATGCACCCCTTGAAACTCAAATCAAATTCACATTGAACTACATGAATCTCATTTTAATTTCAAATCTAAGTCCTTTAATCTTATTTTTAGGAAATTGAATTTTAAATTTAATTAAGTGATCAATTTTCATTATTTCACTCACTAATTTTAGTAAAAACATCTAAATTTTTTTATGAATTCTTTGTTTGTAACTTAGGATTTTGAAGAATCTCGATTCGTAAATGAATTTCATTATTTGTTAACGAAGGAAAGAGAATGGTTTTTAAATCCTAATTTTACTTTTAAAAAAAATTGGTCAAAATAAATAATTTATTGTATTTTAAATCTCATTTCCACTTTCTTGAATGGGAGGGTTGGTTTAAGTTTCAATAAGTTACCGACACAATACACAAGAACATGTTTGATCAATACTCATATTATCCATGGAACAATTTTATTATTTTAAGAAATAAATAAGACTAAAAAGATATATCGCCCACCGTGGGGTTCGAACCCACGACCACAAGGTTAAGAGCCTTGCGCTCTACCAACTGAGCTAGACGGGCAATTGGTTCTAAACTTGGAATTTTAAAAATATAAATACTTCCAATTTCCCAATGACTATTTTATTTATTTATTTATTTTTTTCTATAGTTACATTCGAGTGATTATTAAAAGCATAAATTTAGAAGAAATATATGTATTGAATCATAAGTTAAAAAATACTAACATTAAGTAGTTGATTTGAGTTATTTTGAGTGAATTAATGAATCTATAAGATTTTTCATTTATTTAAACTTAATCCTAAAATAATGTGTTTATAACCTAACTAAAATCGTGCCAGTTGAATTGGGTTGGATTGATTGGTTTTTTTTCGAGTCATTTGATTTTTAGAAATGCTCCTACTTCTACAGATTTCTTTCAAATAAAATAAAATATTTTTTTTTCTTAAATGGCGACAAGGTAACAAGTAGTTTGACTTTTATTTAGTTTTCTATTCTTTTTTTTTTATAACATTTGAGGAAACGTTGGGTTATAAACCCATTTAGATTGGTGAGAGAGTCGAACATCTAGCCACAATATCAATAGTACAAAATATCGTTCAAATTGAGCCAAGTTTGTTTTGGTTTTAGCTATCTACACGAGCCTTTCTCAATTTCCTCATTTATATGTTAAAAAAAGTATGATATAAATACAAAAATAGTAAGTTTAAATATTATTTGCTCTATGTTGTAAAAATGAGGCACAATGAGAACACATATATTGAAAAAAATATAATATTAAAATAAATAAAATATAATATATTAATAAAATAAAATAAAAAATAAATTAAGAAAATATAAAATTTACTATCTCCAATTTATTTGAAATTTCAACCAATACGTGTGTCTTACAAAGTCCATCAAATGTCACTGTTTATAGACAATTTGACATGTATGAGTGAATTATATGGACACTGTAGATAGATGGATGACACATGGTCAACACATATGATAATGAAAAAATGTCACACGACTTTGGACACTAAGTATAATGAGACATCTATTTTAATGATATTTACAATAAACTTCTACATACAAGATTTATTTCTATTTTTGTCTTTATATTTTTAAATACCTAATTTAAGTCATTTTACTTCCAATAAATCTCAAAATTAGTCTCATCGGGAATGAAGTTTTATTTAACTTGACAAAATAATAATAATAATAATAATAATAATAATAATAATAATTTATGTTTGAGAGAAAAGATAGTATATGATATGGTTTAAAAATTTGTAGGAGGTAAAGTTTTTGTCAGTGAAATTTAAGTACCAAGACACCTTGGTTTATTGGATGTATAGAGACATTTATATTTAAAAAAAAAAAAAAAAAGGCATAAAATGTAACTAATCTAAATTGTAAGAATCAAATGTATTTATTTGAACTTAGTCCAATTCATGAATGACACCAAGAAAAGTTGAAACAACCTTTAAATCTGGTAATGAAGGTTACAAAATACAATCACACCCAATTGACCCAATTGCTAAACGTGATGTGAAATGCGAACCCATTATTTGAATATAGGTAGTGACATTACAAATCTGTAGTGGAGTTATATACCATGAGACGGCCTGACACTATCATGATATTCTTATACAAACTCTATCTATATCAACAGAGAAACACCAAGACCAGTTGACAGATGAATCACTACCTCAGCTCAACGATAAGAAACTTGGGGTCTTCACTTTTTACACGGCCCCGTCAGACCTTATGGGCCAACACATATGTGTCTTTGACCTTAATTTAACCCATAACAACTTCAAATTAACTCAATCCACTCCTAATCATAAACATAACTTTAAACTAACTCAATCCCCACTCTCAATTTGACCATTATATTTCACTCCTACGCCTCTATTGTATTTCCAACTCATCATCTAAACTTTTCCTTTAATTACCCTATCTACTCTTTTTTAGTTTGCATTCTAAAAACAAAATATTATAACCAACTTGTCGTTCCAAATGTCTCTCTTATCCAATCTTAGAAAGCAACTACGTAAATGTTTAAGAGTTGTTTAGTAAGCCGAAATGTAATCAAGATTACTGAAAATTTGACAGATATTTGAATGCACTAGAAATCGAGAGCAAAACGAAAATGGGATCGTAAAATACAAAACAACAAAAAAGAGAATTGGATTGAAAACGATGGAAATAAAAAGAATTTAACATTACTAATCAAACCCGAAATGGTTAATCAAAACATTGATTCTAGATTACATTATATTACAAACTCATTCCATTATACTTTGCAACTTTCCTAGACAAAAGAAAATAGATGGAATTATGTAGAACCAAATAAGAACAGTAAACCCAAGAAAGATAAGACAGTGAATTGTGTGTCAGATAAGAATACATATGCAGCTCCGAAAGTGGTGGGATACATACAACAAATCAACAGTAATGAACAACATTGGTATGACCTATGAGGGAGCAGAAGAGAGGGTACAGTACACTAAATGCTTTTATAAAACTATGCGAACAGTTATAAAATGGCCTCATCCACAGTAAAGGGTCCAGTGGTTATGGAATTTATTACAAACATTTAACATTCCACTTCCATGGGTTGTGTCCTGATGGGACTGAGGCTAACTGTCACTGTAAGGATAAGGCCCATCTTCTTTCTCACAAGCATTCATAACGAATTAATTAATAATGGAAAGAACAGGAAAATGTGTACATGATAGCAGGGCCAAGGTTTTTGGTCTCTTTGCCTGTGCTATGAGATTTCAAATCTGTGTAAGAGAGTGAGAGAAACAAACAAAATCCAGAATATGATTCCAGTCATTTCATTGTGCTCAAATCTGTTTCCATTCATTAAATATATAACTTAATATTGAAACAACAACTGAATTTCTAAAGAAATAATAGCTTTTGTCATGCCTACAAGGCTCATGGGCTGACGACCGTATGATTAATTTAAAAAATTATTAATCTAAGATGGGGTCGGGGTTGGGAAAGGGTGTTTGATGTTCTTTATGAGTGACTAATAAATAACTAGTAGAGTTCTAAATAAATGAAACTCGTGAGGTGTTTTCAATTGAGCTAATCAAACCGTTCCCAATCCTGAGTTACTCTTGTAGAAGATGGAGCAGGGGATGGGGGAGTCAGGCTACCGACTCCTGAGTCGAAGGTCTCCCATTCAGTCGTCACTGAAACCGTGTTGTGATTGTTGCTGATTGGTTTAGAGAGTTTTGCCTTCAATGCATCGAGTGTGTCCACGAAGTTCTGAATGCGCCGTACCTGTTCAAAGCAATTTGTTTAGACTTGATGCTAAATAATTTTTGGGGGATAATCATATGCATTGATGAAACTTTGGAGTTATATAATTCTGAACTTTTTAAAAGTGCGAACATGTTAGAGATCTCTTTCTTTAAAGCTCAAAACCGATTGCAAGGAAAAAATGTGCTTTTAATAGAATCTGAACTAACCGAGTGAAGCTCAATCATAAATACAAAAGGGCACTGTTTGATTAGACGAAACATTTAACCACGCACATTAGCAGCAGCAATGATAAACAAACAAGTTTTTTATTAAATGTACAAGTTTACTATTAGGAGACTCCAAGTTGCTAATTCAATTTTGGTCGGTAGAAATTCTCCCTAAAGGTAGGTACTGAAAAGCAACACTAGAATATCATGTAAAAGGTCTTAGTATCCAATCGATAACATAGCCTCAAAAAACTCAAGGCCATTGTTGAACAACCTATAGAACATATCACTAATGCAGACATCCTTAAAAACAATATCAGACAACTAAATCCAGTAACTTGAATTGCTAAAAGAAGATGAAGAACTATACTCTCATACACAAAAATTGGTTTGTCACATACGAATATCAGCATAATGATGTTGGAGAATTTTTTTCTTTTACTCAACATGAGATTATTTGATGTCAGATGAAACACATACAAGTGCTTACTCATAAAATACACAAGGCAGTATAATTGTGTGTCGTCACCATCAATGTTTAAATACAAACCTCGGCTTTTCTCTGCAACTTCGCTTCTCCTTCAGCATCAATGCTATCCAATTTCAACAATTGTCTCATCAGCAGCTCTGTTGATACTACGAATTCTTTGTCTTCAACATTTGTGCCACCATTAACAGCTACTTGCAAGGCAGCAACCTGTGGAGATAACAATATAATGAACACGCTCACAAAAGATAAACCAGCATTGAATCCCATTACAGAGAAAAATCAAGTATTTTGGCCAACTGCAAGGGCAACTCACCCTATCTGCAAGCTTATCAACCTCAGACCGAACATCAGCAATGGCTGCTGATGCCTTTGAAACCTCACCACTTCTCTCAACCTCTTCTACCACCTTAACATCTTCCACCACCTTCCTCTGCTTGTTTGTCTTGTTCTCCAAGAGTAAAATCTTTGACAAATTCTTCACCCCTGCGGTATGCAAATGCTCGTCATCATCCTTCTCCTTACCCCGAAATAGAAGTCTCTGCTCTTCAATCTGCAAACCGGTTATTGCCACAAGATGCTTTTTCATATCACCTGCAAAAGAAGCAACACACACAAAATCACCAACATAAAAACTAATCCAAACTCCATTATAAGTACACTAGTCAGCATGTGCCAGATACCATGAATGGGGAAAGTTCATTTACCATCAATCCACATAAACAGAACAAAACAATTTAGTTCCCAACTTCCCATCCTAATTCCAGACAAATGAAAGAAGACATTAAGAAAGTCAATATTCATACAAACAAACATAAGCGGTAGGGGGGGGGGGGGGGGGGGGGGGGGGGGGGGGAGGGGGGGGGGGGGGGGGGGGGGGGGGGGGGGGGGGGGGGGGGG
>JBBPDJ010000023.1:16715895-16737345 GCA_037974625.1 Cucumis cinereus
AAACAAATCAATTCACCCACAGAAGAACTAAAACCCTAAAAACACTCAATACAAGAAATCAAATCCCTCAAACTCATCCATTAACTCAAACCAATCCACTAACTCTAAAAAGAGAAAAACAAAAAACCCATGTCAAATCAAACAAAAACCACATCAAATCTTCCCTCCACAACAGGAAAAACACGATAAATCAGTTGGTTTCAATCAAAACAAATCAATTCACCCACAGAAGAACTAAAACCCTAAAAACACTCAATACAAGAAATCAAATCCCTCAAACTCATTAGAGCAAAACAAAGCCCTAAATTAAAAACGAGAGCCATTCAATTGAAGATCAGAGGGAAATCAGTAGAGAAAGAGAGTACCAAAAGTCGATTGAGCAGGAAGGAAAATCTTGTACTTAGTAGGGCCATAACCGTGAGTAACACTGACGGCGATCATGGGGCCGGTAGTAGAAACATCGTCGCCATTATCATCTTCTCGCTTCTGAACAAGCATGCCACAAGGCCTCATCTCCCACTCAGTTTCGTCGTTCTTCTGGTTCAGCACAGTGGCCGATCCATTCAGATACGGATTCTTCTCTGTCATATTCTTGATTTCAACAGTGAAATCCTTCAAACAGAAACCCCACACAAGCAAAAGAGAGATTTGGGGAAATTTATAGCTATTTCAACTCAACTTAAGATGAAATTGCCTGATCGGAAAAGGGATTGTTAGACTTCGGAAACTAATCACAACCAAAATCTGCTTTGGTTCCACGAAATTGAAGAAACTTTGTCCGTTAAATTTTGTTATGAATTCTAATCCAATTTGGAATAGGATCTCTCTTCTAGTTCAATCCAGATCATCATCTAGGTCGGTCCCGACCGACCATATAAATCTATTACAAAATCTTTTTGCTCGACTTTTATCTCAAATTATAATAAAATAGAGAAGACCTAACCACTTAGGGGACGTTTGGGCAAAGATTATGTCAAACTATAATAACTCTAGCTATAGTAAATACTATTTAAAAATTCTCAATTAAAACACTATTTCAAAATCTTCAATTTGCTACAGTATTTACTATTTGCTACAGTTTTTACTATTTAACATTCATCATTTTTTTATTATTTGCTACAGTGTTGCACTATTTTCTTCTCAATGAGATCAAATATATTTTATTAGTGTATAAGTATATATCAGGTATATTGTTCGTATGTATTAACTGTGTATCAGGTGGATCACTTAATTGAAAATTTTAAGTGCAAAATCCAAAAGTGATTGAAAATGATTCAATTTTAGTAAGAGAGACAATAATCCATAGAAAGATGCTTAGAGCATGTTACTAAATTTCAATTGATATGTGGATATTTCCATCGATATTTTTACATTTAATAGATTCGATATTGATATAATAGGTGAATCAACAATTTCATTATATCATTAAAACATAAAAAAAGATAGACAACAAACGATATAAATAATAGATATGTTAATAGGTTTAAAAATTATAATATGTTTATTTATTATTTTAAGTTTATTTTTAATTTTTTTTGTTTATATAATCTTTTTAAAAGATATGCATCGAAATTGACACATCATCATTTCTATAGGCATTTTTGTAAAATTAAGATCTTGATACCTTAATAGGACGTTTTAAACTCGATTAAAAAAAAGGTAAGATCGAAAATTTTAAGATAAATTACATAAATTTCTTGGTTTTGAAATAAAAAATTCAAATATTACAAAATTACTCATACAGTAGTTATTGATCTGATTTTTTTTAGGTTAAATGATAAAAATGATATTTTATTCGAACAGATTTATGTTAAACAATAAAAATCATATCAATTATGGTTGAGCTAAATTACCTTTAATAAATATTCCACGTAAAAGTACAAAATGGGCCTTGAACTTCTATTGGGCCGCAATGATTATCTTCCAATTGGGCCCACTAAACCACAAGTTTTAGGACTGCTTTGCAAATACAGTCTTTTCTACTTCTGCCTTTTCTAATATGTCCTCCCCCCTTCCCCCCTTATTTTGTCTTTATTCCAATGTGAAGAAATTGTAATTTTCAACGTTTTGTCATCATTTTTACTGTCTTAATTAACAAGTTTATATCTATCTATCATAACATAAGTTGTAGTCTATCTCAAGGTTGATAGATAGTAAAATTCAAGATTTTAAATATTTAAGTTCACTTTACAATAAAAATTAGGAGTGAACTGTGAATAATAACATTTAATGATAGAGAAGAGAATTTATTTATTTTTTATTAGAGAGAGAAGTTTAGGTGATGATGAGGGGTATTTTAGCAAAGTTCACATCAAAAACACTATTTATCGAGGGACCCAAATTGGAATCATTCAATCAATTGGCTAATCCAAATTTGTACCAACTTCTTCTTCTTCTGTCTCTCAATACTGTACCACTCAAACCCAATCTTTTTCTTTTTACTCCCTTCTCCCATTTCTTTTATTTATTATTCCCCTTTTTTTTAATCCACCATTTCTCCCTACTGTTAAATATCCAAAACCAAATAACTCAAACGTACTTGAAACACATAGTTTAAAAAATCCAGGGGTCTGCATGCTAAACTTCAACCTTTACAATCATATATAACTCATTAAAAAAAAAAAAAAAAAAAAAAGTTCTAATCTTCGGCCCACATTTGAATCAAAAGAAGAACATTATAACAACAAACATTTGTTCGTTACATATACTAAATAGACACACATATGACCACAAAAAATTGATGGCAAAATAATTTTTTGAGCATATAAGGGCTTAAACTCATTGACTTTGAATTTCGTCGTTCTAATTTTAAAAATGATGTGTTTAAATAAACAAGTATGCTTTGATCGTGTCAATATTCTAAACTTTTAAAAGATAATGTGTCACTGTATCTTGTCATATCTTGTATATGCATTCGTGCTTCTTAGAGCACAATGCTACTGCTACAAGAACCAAAAGGTGTTATGTGTACGCACATTAATTAGTTCCTTGCACTACTTTGTCATTGCATCACAACATTGTGACACAGTCTATCTTTAAATATCTTGTGATTCAACTAGGTTTAGAGTGTATCAAATTCGAGATACGTATGTGCCAAAGAGTGAATGTAAAAAGAGATACAAACTCTATTGAAAGACATTCTTCATTCGTTTTGAGAGTTCATATTTCATTGTTGTAAGCTAAAAAAAGGTTAAGGATAGACATTTATGAGTTTCATTATGGTAGAACATACTATTAAGAAACCTAGACGTAGTCCATAACTCGGGACGAACTCGTATATTTTTGTTGTTGGTTTTTTCTTCTTCCTCTATTCTTTATCATATATGTTTGTGAAAGAGTATATATATATATATATATAGCTGTTAAAGAAAGTTATGGTGATATATTCTCCAACCAAATCCGTATCAAAATCTATTGTGTCTGTGAAAGTATATAGGAGAGAAGTGTAGAGTATAGAGTGGAGGGGGGCAGGGAGAGGGTAAAGGATGAGGTAAAAAAAAGCCGGTAAAAATTTAGTTTAAATAATTACGATTCTACCAAACCCCCAACGCGAATGCCGGAAACTACCATGTGCTTTTGTTTTTTCTTTTTCTCGTCAGGCCCCTCTCCCATTTCATTTTTCTCACTCATTTTCCCTTCTTTCTTTTTTTTTTTAAATATTTAATTACTTAATTCAGTCCCTCAATTTTTAAAATTCAAAAACAAAAAAGTTACCAAACAAAATTTCAACGTACAATATAATCCACATCCACCTTTTAACCACTTCTTTTTATCTATAATTAATTAGATGAATACTCGAATTTATTTTTCTTGTAATTTTCTTTTACTTTGAAATTCAAAATCATAAAAATTTGTTTACATGATATATAACACATGTCCATCTTTAACTTTTTATTTTTATCTCTAATTAGTTAAAACAATATTTGAGTGCACTCTAACTCTATAATTATTACTTTTTTAATTTTGCAATTTACTTCGACTATATAACATGAAAAAATCGAAGATACTTTTGCTAAGAAAAGATTTCTGTGGAGTAAAAAAAAAAAAAAATTTGAGTATTTTAAAAAAATGAATAAATAAAAAGTTGAGTACACAATTTAGAAAATGAAAAATGTGTGGCATTGAGGAGAAGGGCAAAAAGGGAAAGGGAAAGGGAAAGAGCCAGATTTACAAAATTGCAAAATTTCCAAAACCACGCTTAATTCAATTCCACAAATACCCATCGCCCTATATTTTCACGTTGGAGGGGTCCGCTAATCATCACCATCCGCTGTTCATCCCAATTTTCTTTCTTTTTAAATAAAATTATTTTATTTTTTTCTCGTATTATTCTTTATATCATTAAGATGAATGACTACATACAAATGAGTCTAACTCAAGTAACATAATACATAGTTCGATTCTTTCACTTCACACAAAAATTTAATATCTTTAGAGTTTAGAAATAGACAGAGAAGACAATTGGAAAATTAAAAGTTTAAAAGCCTATGCAAACACTATTGAATCTCGATATCTCAAGAAGTATAAACTAACTTGTATTTTATTTATTTATTTATTTTAGTTTTCAAAGGAGAAAACTTGTAATTTGCAGGTAGCAAGAAGTAAATTAAAAACAAAGAAGGGGTTGAATTGCAAGAAAGAAAATAGTATTTAAAATTAAAAAAATAAAAAGAGAGAGAGAATATGCAGAGAAGAGAGATTTGATTTGACCTTTTTACGTATAGAGAAAGCAAGTAAATAACACAATCATACGAAACACAATATATATATATATATATACTATTTATATATAATATTATATATACTATTTATATATATATAATATATATATACTATTTCTATATATAATATATATATATATATATATATAATATTTTATGTTTATTTTCTCTAGGGAAATGAAATCCAATCAACCAAAAAAAAACTGAGGAACATCAACTTTAAAACCTGAAATTCCCTCCCTTTAAAAGAAGAGCCGATAAGACATGTTTTAATCCCTTTTTCTCATTTCTAATCATAAATTTCACCTTAAATTATCACTTGCCTCTTTCTAAATTTTACTCAAAACTTCAATTTTCTTTCTAATTTTTTTATAATTCCTAATAATTTAGTCATTATATTAAAAATAAATATTTTTCTTTTTACAAATTTGAATTGAATTAAGAAGCTTGTTTATAAATTATAAAGATTAATTGTTATCTAATCCAAGTTGATAATTATATTTGATCCAAAAATTTAAAAAGAAAAATAATTATTAGCTTCCGTAAAAACTTGTTTTTGTTTTTGGATTTTTTAAAAGTAAAATAAAATCAAATGTTAAAACTATGAGGAAGAAATTGTAGAAACAAACACAAAGTTGAATAACCAAAAACTAAAAATCAATTAATTATCAAATGAGATTTAGATCGCTACAACTTTGAAAGTATATGAACATTTAATTTTAAGATGCGAAAGCTTAAATACTCTATTCGGTAACTATTTAAATTTTAGTTTTTTAAGTTTTTAAAAATGAAGTCTATTAAACTCAATTTGTTAACTATTTTGTTTCGATGTTTACAAAAATCTAACCCAAGACTTTTAAGAAAATTTGTATTCTTTTTTAAACTTTTCTAACAATTCATTCATTATACTAAAAAAAAATATTCATAATAAAAAATTGGGAAAAAATAGACTTATTACATTAAATTTTAAAATACAAACACTAAAATAAAACTTCTAATTAAATAATTAATAATAATTTAATTATTTTTTTTGAAAAATGTGAGAGACAGTAAAACCCAAAGGGAAAAACAAAGGAACCCACAACTGTCTATAACATTAAAAACACAATCTTCTGTTTAATTCTCTTCCAATCCAACTTTTCTTCTCTTTCCAAACAATTTTGTTTAAAAAAAAAAACAGTAAAAATCAATTAAAAAAAACCTTAAAAAGAATGGAAATTTAGAAAATAGTACAATTGATAAAGTCCGGCAAGGATTTGGTGCTTGGATTTAGGGCAAAACTACGATCAATAAATCTACTTTGAATTCAGAGGCAGCCTGCCCTTTCTTTCAAGGACCCCCCTACCCTAAAACCCCACCATTTTCTCCTCTCTTTTATTTATTTATTTATTTATTTATTTTTCTTTTCAAAATTAATTATTTTGTTCTGACCCTTAAACGTGACTAAAAGTAATCTCTTTGCCGACTACAAGGACACTGTTCCTCTCTTTAGACAGGGGTCCCTTTTAGGGCTCTTTCTTCTCTCCTTAAACCTAATCCTAAATAACAACACATATCCAAACAAAACACAACAAAACAAATCCCTCTCTTAACTAAAACCATTTCTCAATCTCTCCCCCTCATCCCAACTACAAATTCAGTCCATACTAATTAGAGAGAAATTGACATTTTAGATTTTCGAGTGCGAGATATTCTTTGTCTATCAATGTTTATTCCTATTTATGAGTGATATATGACAGTAGCTTATCAATATCTATCGGTAGTATTTGCTATATTTGTAAATATTTTTGTTCATTTTTCTATATTTGAAAACAATCTATGTTTTTTAAATAAAAAAATATGAGTTGGATCGGTAGGTGCATCGAAACATCTCAACTAAGTTGACAAAAATAACTCATGTTAAATTATCAATCAAATTAAACGTTTATGTTGACGATTGATTATAGTAAATTTACTTATATCAATAGATTAACAACAGTGATTAAAACGTCGGATAGTTCACCATTAGGGTTTAATGGATATTTATATTTGATATCTCATATAAATCTTCACATGCATATAGAAAACAATCATCAACTTTAATTATATTATAATCATATTCTTGAACACAAAAGTTTAAGTTGATGTTTTGGTTACGGCTAAATTTAATTATACCTTTACTTCAACAATAATGATTAAAAGGTTCAAGGAATTCCAACATCAACATAATACTTGAGTGTAATAGATGTATTTGATATCTCGTTTAAATTTCCATATAAAATATATGGTTAATAAGATCTATGAAAAAACGGGTGGATCTAATAGAGAACACAATGTCAAACATAATGTCACCGATAATATATACGACAAGAGGGTCGTTACGAAAGCATGTAGAAAAATAATGACACAACAATTAATAACTCAGTTAGGTGCAAAATCATCTACGTATGGGGGACAATTTGCTCGGTGGAACAAAACTTTATCATATAAAAAGTTTAACAATTACAACGAAAGTACTTATCTGACAGACTCCCTCTTCAGTGACTCCCATATAGGTTGCTCTTTAATGTTTCAACTTAGGTTCCCTCTAAGTTTGAGGTCCATTCACTTCCACAAAATTGCTTTCTCAAGTTTTGTATGAGATTCCACAATACAATATGCTTAGGCTCCCCCTAAGAGTGAGATCCCCACACATTTACTATATTTAGGCTCCCCTAAATACTCTATCAAAATAAACTCCTCCCTAATTTTACAATGACTACCACATCAAAAAGTCTCAACGACAAGAACAAGGTTTTTGTACCTCTTTCGAGATCTACAATGACTACCAAAATCTCAACCTCAACAAGAAACACAACAACACTTAACAACAATATATGAAGGTTGGGGCTTAAACAAACCCTAAACTCATAACATTCTATGTACACACACTTTTCTCAAGAGGCGACTAGCCCTAAAAAGGAATAATAGTACAATATAAATATGATTAGGTTTTGAAATATATTTTTGGAGAGAATAAACATTATTTGCAGGAGAATAAAAGTTGAAGATATGTAGAAGAATAAAGGTTCCACGAATCTGCAAATCAATTTTTTATATATGAAAAGAATATTTTGCTGAAGCAGCTGTCCGGCAATTCTACTGTTATTGTCAATGTCTTTGACATGTTGCTCAAATTTTGTCTTTAGTAAAATTAGGCACCAACAATACTATAACAATCTATAACTTTTTTTTTTTTTTTTTATAGATAACAATTATGGTTTTTGAATGAACTAAAATGGGTAACTATGTATATGAAATTGTAATGTGAGTTTCGAGAAAATTTAGGATGCGACAAGTCGTTTTAAAAGGATCATTTTTGTGAGGAAATAAATAGTAAATATTTGCATTTTTACTTAAGATTCCGAGGATAAAGGTCAAAGTTCTTTTGACTTTTCTTTTCCCTTTTCTTTTTATTTTTTTTAAATTTGTCTATTTGACTATAAAAAGTTTAAATTTTTATATCATTTTGATTGAAAGCAAAGGTGGATGTGGTCGTGAGTAAATAAATCCAAAAGTGAATATATATATATATATTATACGTAGTAGGTAGTACAACAATTTTTTTTTAAAAAAAAACTATTTTCCTTAATAAATTATTCGAATAAATCATTAGAAAATCACCTTGGAAACATATCATATTATAATTTGAAAATGTCACACTCACATCTTTAGCTCATAAATCATATAAAATGAGATAAAAGATAAAAGGAGACCAATAAAATCTGTAATTCTTTTCATTAAAGATTTTTTTTTTTGTAATTCATAGACTTCCATGGGTAAATTAGGAATTTGACCATTTTAGTGTAGGGCTATTAGATTTCAATATAACTTTTATAAATTCAAAAGTTTATATAAACATCATATAGCCTAATTATTTTTTTTATAATCATGAGTATTCAAATAAGCTTCCACACACGTCTCTTTTTTTCACTAAGTCAACCCATTAAGTTACAACATAGCTTATTATTTTTTAAAATGATATATACACACACATACAATATAGAGTCAACTAACCCTTTAACAATCGTTAGGGGCTTGCTAGGAACTCACGATAGAATCAATCTATAATGCAATGTAATTCAAAGTCCATGTTTAGATTTAGCATTTTGAGATTGATTTATATCATGGAACTCATTTTGTTCTCACAGTTTTCAACCAAACCATCTTTTCCAATATTTTGACATTTCTCGATTCTAGTCTTAAGTGTATAATCCACTCAATATTTAAAACCTTCCATAACAGTAGCTGAAGTTTTGTATTATTATAACCTACACTCTTAGTTACAGTGAAACTATTTTGCTATCATAATTTAATTTCTTCTTATGATTTTTCAATATAAACTAAAATATCATGCATCCTAAACACAAACTACTGTAACTCATAAAATTACATAACAAATAACTCAAGATTTCAAACAACTTTCATGTTTTGCCAAAATCTAACGATTACGAAAACATAGTCAAACATGAGAGGATCAAACTTGTAATTTAAAGGAGTAGGTAAGTTTTTTTTCTTAAAAAGAGGGGGTTCCCATCTAGGGTTTTGTAGGGTTAAACAACCCGTATCCAAGGGCAGAGATCGGCTGACTCACATGACGACATCTCCCTTTTCTTTCTCTTCATTATATATATAAAACACACACACACAAAATCTAATACAATAAAATAAAAAATAAATAAATAAAACCTACCCCTCACTTCCATGTACCCAAAATTTGAGTCTCACTTTGTTTCTCCCTAATGGATTACAACTTTCCGGTGAGCAATCCAAGTTCATGTGGTTCATCCTCCGGCGGTGGCGGCGGTGGAAAAGAGAAAATGAAAAAGAACAACAACAACCACGGCGGAGCCGGGAAGAGGAGCAAAGGGGTTGTGAAGCTATCGACGGACCCGCAAAGTGTGGCGGCGAGAGAACGGCGGCATAGAATCAGCGACCGTTTCAAGATTTTGCAGAGCTTAGTTCCCGGCGGCACTAAAATGGACACCGTCTCAATGCTCGATGAAGCCATTCATTATGTCAAGTTCTTGAAATCCCAGATTTGGCTTCATCAAACCATGATTAATTTCGTTGATTATGATTCTCATTCTTCGGCCACCGTCTCCGCCGCCGCTACTGCCAATTCTGGTTTCCCTTTTGAACAAATTGCCGGCGGCGAGTATAACAACATGAATAATCTTCTCTACCCTCAAAACGACACCGTTAAAATGGAAGAGCCTAATTTCTTGCCTCAGCTTGATCCCAATAATAATAATAGTAATGTTTATTTTCCTTCTGATCATCAAGATCAATTCATCTCCTCTTCTTATGATCCTTACATCAACTTCTAGCTTTTTTTTTTTTTTTTTTTTTGGGGTTTGTGATTTGTACTTAATTATGTTAATTACTATGTATTTTGCAAAAAATTAGAGTGGGGTTAAGACTGTTCATTATAATTATAATTGTTAATCACTATAAATTTGGAGTCTAATCTAAGACCTTTTCTGTAAGAAAATTTCATCAATTTCACCAATATCCCAACTTTTTCTTGTTATTCTTTAATTGCGCGTTTACAATTACTATCATTGATGTTCGAGATATAGTAATTTGTATCTTTATCTACCAAACTATAGCTCGAATTATTGACGGTCTACTTTGTTTTAGGGCTTACCGTGTGTGACAGTAGTAATGCAGGAAGCAGAAACCCTAACTTCAAGTTGTTCAAGAACAATGGTGTTGAGTTTTACAATGCTAGAGCGGACCTATCCTTGGTCCAAAGACTCAGGGCTCAACTTGCATTGAAAGACTCGGTGGATTAATGGTAATGTTAATTTGTGAAATAGTGAAGATTTATTTTGAATGGTTGAGATTTCATAGTACCAATTTAGTTACAAGTTTTTTTTTTCTTTTTTGAAGATAGATGGTGGAAGTCTTGAAAATTGAATCTCACTTTGGTTAGCTGAGGGTCCAGTGGACAACGATGTGATTTTATTATTATTATTATTATTATTATTTATTTTATTTTTGATAATATCCTTTTGTTTTACATTATACTTTTTTGAAAATGCTTTTGATTTCAAATTGAATTTGATTAAGGTTTGGAAAGTACTTTTCTTTTCTTTTTTTTCAAAAGTGAAGGGAAAAAAACAACACGAAAAAACAGATGGTGACTGAATTTAGTTTTTGAGAATAAAATCTTTATCAAATAATGTGTTGCTTTTCCCTAACCTTTTTTTAAAATTTAGATGAAGGTGGGGGGGGGGGGGGGGGGGATTCAAATTCTTATTTTCTTTTTCTTTTATCTTACTAATTGTTCTTTTTTTAAAATTATAATTAATAAAGTTTAAGCCTCCCTTTTTTACCTATTTTATTTTTCAAAATTAAGTGTATAAACACTAATTTTATTCCTAATTTTTTATATTTTGTTACTCATTTTCTAACAATGTTTTACATATAAAGTCTATTAGTGATAGCCTTTATAATTAATAGAGTCCGTCAATGTTATTGTGTATCACTGGAAAGTCTATAATCTACCCAGGATAGAGTATCAATGACAGACTCGTGGATAGATTTTGCTATCAAAAGATAAGAACCTGATCATTAATATAAATCTATTAGTAATAAAGGCCTATTAACACCGATGACAAAATCTACCAGTGATATATACCGTATCAATGATATAGACTAGTATAAGCGATGAATACTATTGCTGCTATATATTTTGTTATATTCACAATTTTTTTACACTGTGTCATATCAGTTAGTATTTTGGGTGTAATTACTATTGTCCAACTCCTCTATATTATTTTTCATAATTTTTTTAATATATAAAAATGGTTATAAAACAAAATATAAATGTGTACTTAGGTGATCTTTAGTTAGATTTTTATGTTTAATTAATCAATCTAACGTCGTTTTATAAAAATCTTTGTAAAGAATTAAATATTAATGGTTTTGTAAGGGAAAAAGAAAAAAAAAAACAGACATAAATATATTCATTGGGCACCTCTGTTAAAGGGGACACGACGACGTTTTAATGTCCAAGAAAATAGGGTTGTTTTTTTTAATATGTTGATTGATAGAGACAAATATTTTTGTATATGTAACATGAAAAAAAAAATAATCTAAAATAGAAAGTCTTCGAATATTGCATAATTTCCGCTTAATATATGTTCCTAGGAACCTCATATTATCATTTTTTAACCTATATATATATATATGTATGTGTATATATATATGTTAGTAAAATACCACTACCTATCAGTATCTATCGCTAATAGACAGTAACATTTTATTATATTTGTAAATATTTTTAATAGTTTTGTTATTTAAAACAATTACAAGGAGTTTCTAAATCATGGGTTTATATATAATCAATGCAATTCTCAAATTTTGCAAACTTGGGTAAACAAAAAATACTTAATTTACACATATCTTTGAACATTTCACAAAATTGTTCAACCATAATTTGACAAATGATAAATTCTCGTTTTTCATATAATATTTTAGTTTTTTTTTTTTAGTGTGAGTGACAAAGGAAAGATGCACGGAGATAGATACTACTCGAGATGCACCTAAGTATTACACTGAGTATAATTCAACTAGTTTAGACATATAAAATCAAATATTTGGATGATATTTTTGACTCCACAAGTTGTTAGAATAATAATAAAAGGAAAAACTCAATTCTTCTATGGTGAACATTGAATGTAACAAATGCTAATTAAATTTGATGGATTGATTATATATATGGCAAAATTGAGTGACATTTAATTAATAAGGAAGTTCTTGAAGATGTAGATTGCAACTGCTAGTTTTAAATTAGGTTAAAATCACATTTTGGATAGTGAAATCTAAGATTTTTATAACGTTAGTGTCTATGATATGTGAAGCTCTTAGTTTTATGAAAATGTAAATAAAAATATCAATAAATGGTGAAGTAGACAGATATTTCTGAAATACAACATATTATGCATAAATTATATTTAAATTAATAGGGAAATGTATTTCAACCTTTTAAAACTAAGTTAAATATTCTTTTTTCAAAGGTTTTAAAGTTAATTGTTATTAGTAATTTTTTGTTCATCTTTTTGTTGTATTCATTTTTCTATGACATATAGAATGATCGACTTCTTTTAAATGTCGATGTTGAACCTATTGATAAATAATAAAGTTAAAAATTGATAGTTGTGGGATTTAAACCCACGCCCTTTCGGACCAGAACCTAATTCTGGTGCCTTAGGTCACTCGGCCAAACTGTCCAATTTACACCCAAACCAATTGTTATTCTTTACAAGGTTAATGATACTAGTCGAGGATCCCGTAAACACCAAATGAAAATCCAAAAGCCTTATTTGTGGTTAATAGTGTTAAAATAAACCTATTAAACAAAAAAATAAAAAAATCTATAAACCTATCGAACACAAACACGAATAGTTCATAAACTAAACTAGTAATTCAAGCTAAAACCTCCAAAACCCTAATCGATGATCGGACCAAACATTATTAAACGAGAAAAAAACGAAGACGAGAATATATTATAGTATTATGATTGGAAAATTATGGAGTGAGAGAGGGGGAGAGAGAGAGAGAGAGATGTGGATGAAGAAAGTAGAAGAAGAAGTCAAAATCTCACATAATTTTCCCAACAAGTGACAGGTTGGGGTTGGAATTTCCCTACAAATGATAAGGTACCAAACGAACAACCCCTGACCATGACAACATATACAAAAAAAACTTTACTACTTTTTTTTTTTTTTTTATATATATATAAATTGTAAGCAGAAAAATAATAAATGTAAAACATGCAAAAACAGTAGAAGAAAACGACTTTCTTTCCTTTATGATTCTAATTAATTCCTTTTGGGTACCAATTTGGCCACTGCCTCTATCTCACTTTCCTACATTTATGGCCTATACACAATTATTCAAACCTTTACATTTTTTAAAAAAAAAATGAAAAAAAAAAAAACACTTGATTTTGTTATTAAAATTTTGTACAAGAATTCAAATATTTGGTTACATTTTCTTTAACAAAATACATAGGACAAAGAAGTTAGTATGTGTACCAAGATATCTCAATTAAGTTGTTACATTCTTAACACTCTTATTATAACTTAGACTAGAAATTATATTAAACAAATAAAATTATAATTGAGAGCTAGAGAAAAGCTCATAACAAAAAGTAGGAAGAAAAGATAAGCTAGAGAAAATGCAACAAGTAAAAAACAGTTGGGTTACATTGTGATTATGAAAACATAGATAGTAAGAAAAATGATACAGAAACAATTAAATAATAACCATCATAGATTGACTTAATAATAAAAATGTCAATAACTAACTAAAATATCATAAATTCAATCCCGATCGCTGACTAGCTAAGAATTAATTTGTTTTGGGGTGAGAGAATAGAAAGAGATTATATTGGTGCGGCGGCAGAGGTTGAGAAGAGTGGAAGAGGGAGCCCCACCAAAGCAGTTGCTGCCACTGCCTGCCTTTCATCACTCCCAATGAACAATCACTTCAATAAAACACAACAAATTCAGTCCTTCTTGTCTTCCCTTTCTTCACTTCTCTTTATCTTTTCTCAAATTCTTTCACCCTCTCTTTCTCTTTCTCTTTCTCGTAACAATAATATCGAATTTGAACCTAACGAATTTACGTTATCTTTTTAAGATAATTTTATTCATTCACAAAATTCAATGAATTGTACTTTTTTAAAACAATTTACACTTTAAATACATACTATCATAACTCACAAATTATAATAACTAACTCCAAAATTTAATACTTTACTATGTTTGTTTTTTCTTTTATTTGTTAAAATGAGAGTTACTTACAATAAATCCACTTTAATACCATTATATATCTTATAACAATCGTTTTAAACCTTATTCATTAAAGAATAATAATTATAACTAACAAATAAAACAACTATCTACTTTTCGTTGAAACCAAAAGTTTGAATTTTAACGTTACCTCAAAATACAAAATCTATCCCTTAGAAAACTTTAAAACAAGGGTATACATTATCGAGATTTAAAAGGTGATGGATTGATCTATTCTTTCTATAGAGGCTTTGGAGGGCGACTATTGATCTCAGCAAGTTTGTTCCCAAATTCAAGTAACTCTTTACTTGTATCATCTCTATGAACGATAGCCTCTATGAAGCACAAACAATCATTTTGATCTCCCGTCGCTATTTCAATCGCTTTCACCAATTCTTCCTCTGTTTGAACCTATATATGTTGAAAATCAAATTTTATCAAAATCACAAGCAATGCAAAAGAGTGTCAACCATAGAATAGTTGACATTTTTAACATCAACATAAAATTCTTCAATTAAAACGATAAAAAGCAACTGAAAATTTACCTTGGTTGTCCAACAATTTCCGTCGTGATTATGCATGGCATCAACAAGAGCAGAGTAGTCCCAATTCTTGATGACATTATATGGGCCATCATGAATCTCAACTTCAATGGTGTATCCACCATTATTTATCACAAATATAATGTTCTTTTGCCCTAATCTTAACATTGTCGATAAATCTTGTGGAGCCATCTGCAAAATTATCATAATATCATTCAATTTATTTAACAAAATCAATTGGATAATGAAATACATTGAAATTCAAACTAACTTGAAAACTTCCATCACCAATACAAAGAACCACGCGATCATTTGAGGAAGCTTGTGCATATCCAAGAGTAGCACCTAAAGACCATCCAATAGACGCATATACCAATTGCATCTCATACCTAAACATTTCTTTAAACATTATTTTATTTTTTTATATATATTATAGTCATAATAATTATAAAGTTTTAACCCATTTGAATTTAGAATTTTACCCGCACAATTGTGGTAATTTAAGTTTTTGACTATGAAACCAAGAATCACCGGCCTCTGAAATTACTGCCATGTCATTGGTCAACATTTTCTGAATATGTTTGAAAAGAACGTTGACTCGTAAGGCTTCTCCCGGCTCTGACGTGGCAGGACTTGACTCCGGAATATAAATCCGACGATAATTTTCATACGCAGTTGAATTGGGCTTCAGCCGTTTAGCGAGGGCCCAAAGAAAGTCCTTCATTAAAATCGGCCCAAAACTCGGCCCATTTGGAAACACTACGTGATCGGGTTCTACAATAATGGCTTTGTTTTTCTTGTAGGAAAGAGAGAAGCCGACGGTTTCCAATTCATCAAATATGGCTCCGGCGAATATTGAGGCGTCCGCTATTTCTACCGTCTCGCCGCAGAAGGCGGTGCTGAGAACTCCCCAGTAAGTTCCGATGAAATGTGGGTGGTTCTCCGGAAACATGCCTTTGGCTGACGGCGTGACGGCAACTGCGTAGTCACAAGTGTTGGCTAGCTCCATGAACGCGGCTTGTGCTTTGGCGAGCCGCAGCTTCCTCCCGCCGACTAAGACTGGCTTAACGGCGCCGTTTAGAAGCTGTGCTGCCTTTTCCACTGCCATCTCTAATCCCATTTGGTTACTTTGCCTGTGAAATTATTTGAAAATTTTCAAATTCATTGGAACACAAGTCATCCGATGATGTATAGCCTTTTTCTTTTTTATGTATTATTATGAAGTTATATATATGTATATATATTATTTACACATAATGTGAAAATGCTTGAGAATAGAAATTACTTGGGAGAGATGGAAAATGGAATGAGTTGTTGCATAGTGAAAGAAGGATGAGGAATTGCCACCAAATTGCAAGCAATGCTAATATAAACTGGCTTGCTCTCTTCCAAACACTTGGATATTGCACAATCTATCTCCCATTGTGCATCTTCCAAATTATTGATAACTGCCTATACACAACGAAACACAAAACAATAAACAATAGTTATCGATCACATTAGTAGTTACGTATCAATCTCCAAATTTGTGCTTCTTTACTTTTTCGTTCCAATGATACTACCTGATAACAAGTGACATTTCGAAAGCATTGGATTTCTTGACTGAAATCCGGCAACCCAATTGTATGATGAAGAATCTTCTTGTTACTTCCATATTCATTCGAGTTGGGTCCACCAACAATACAAACGACAGGAAGATCCTCAGAGTAAGCACCAGCAATGGCGTTGATCAAGCTAAGCCCACCAACAGTGAAGGTCACAGCACAAGCACCAACGCCACGACGCCTGGCGTAGCCATCGGCCGCATAGCCAGCATTGAGCTCGCTGCAACACCCCACAAGGTTCAACCCTTTTTCGGCCACAAAGTAATCAAGAAGCACGAGATTGGAGTCTCCCGGAACCGAAAAGATATCAGAGATACCAATTTGAACCAGACGACGGGCTAGGTAGTGACCTAACGTGGACGGGACAACAGAAGGGTCAGCCATTTGAGGTCCATTGTTAGTAGTAATGGTTTGAGATTTGGAGTGAGGCTTATAAATGCCATTGGAGGTAGGAGGTTTGAGCATTGAACGAGTAGCCACCGTTGGTAGTGGTATAGTGGAGGAAATGGATTCAGGTTGGAGTCCATTTTGTAAGTTGATCGGCATGGTTGATATGAATAATAATTATTATTATTATTAAGAAGGGAAAAGAAAAAGGAAAAAACTTTGAAAAATGTGTATTTGTGGATTGTGTTTTCTCTTCTTTCATCTATACTTATATATATTGGTAGATTTGGGGTTATAAGTTACAAATTTAATTAAGTCGTGATTATGGTTTGCGTTTTTTAATTTTATTAACATTTTTTCATATAAAAAATAAGAAATACAAAAATAACGTTTGCTTTTATTTTTGAGTCATATAAATATAATGGTAGAGAAATTAAAGTCAAAACAATGTGTATAGTAAAGGTCAATTTAATTTATAGATAGTAATATTAGAGGATTGTTTGATTATCCATTGGTTTTTGAAAAGAAAAAAACATGTTTGATTATCAATTTAATTTTTTTTAGTTTTTAAAATGATAAATATTGTTTTTATGGTTAAAATGCAAAATGAATTTGGATCAGATCAGTAGCAATTGACATGATTTAAAGTTTGATCCTAGAAAAAAAAAGTTGAAATACAAATTATGTGACATTGAAATATTGTTTGGTTAACTTATTTTGGACATCATACTTGAAGAAATAGATTTTGTTAATTATAGTTATTGGATAGGTTAAGTTTTAAGATAATTTTTTAAATTAAAAATAATAAGTTGGGTATGGAGTCTTTCTACTCCACATTGAAAAATTTTAGGTCTTTGTTTGGTAACTATTTTGTTTTTGAAAATTAAGTCTAACCCTTAACTTTCTTTATTTGTTACCTATAACCAATGATTTAAAAAATCAAGCTAAGTTTTGAAGAAAAAAAACAACTTTTTTAAATTTGACTAAGAATTAACCAGAATATTTAAAAAATGTACAATTATTGTAAAACATAGGAAAGAGATGGGCTTAATTTTTTTTTTTAAAAAAAAACAAAATAGTTACTAAACGAACATTAATTAATTTAGCATAGGAGTCAACTAAGAACGAGTTTGATAAATGAAAATATACAAAATTTATTTTGTAACTTATCAAATAAATAAACATTAATTTGAATGCAACATTTTTTTTTAATAATAATAAATAACGTAACTTATGGGCTTCCCTAATTAACCTAACTTAAAATTTCTTCCGTTAGTTAACGATTTAAAATTGTTTTTTTACGTGAAAAAAAAAACATTATTTTTTCATTATGGAGTTTTTAGTAACAATTTAGTTAATTTCTATCCTTTTAATTTTGTATTAGTTTAGTGAATTTTTAACAATTTAGTCTCAATGGTAGAAAATCTTATCAAAATTAAGTATTAATTAGTTTTTATTATGTAATAACTTATTATTATTTTCTAGTACAATCTATAAACCTTTTGGTCATACTCACGTTCGTAATGAACTTATTATTTATAGTTTGTAAATAAATTTGATATGAGGTCAAATCTATTGATCTAGTAGTATAGTTTTTTTTAATCCAATAAAACTTTTCACGGTAAAAGTTAAAGCGTTAAAAATTATAAAATATATAGATTAAATTGTTACTTACTAAAGTCAAATTAAATTTTTACATTTTATAAGTTCAGAGACCAAAGTACTTTTTAAGTAGAAAAATCCTCCACGAGTTTAATTGAAAACCTTTCACACGTTAAACATCGAAAAAGAATATTAAACCTTCCATTTAGAAAATATTAAATCTTTATCATTTTTATATAAGAAATTACTTTAAATTACAAAACTATTAAAAATATTTACTAATATAACAAAACAACATAATCTATTAGTGATAGAGTACTGTTTCTGTCTATCACGACATAGATAGGTACATAGTAATCTATCACGGTTTATTACAGATAAGTTATGATATTTTGTTGTATTTGTAGATATTTTAGTTTATTTTACTATATTCGAAAATAATCCATTATATATATATATCATTGATAATGTAGGTTGGCTTATTTTTTTGGTCATAATAAGTCTAATTAACTGCTTGATTTATGTAAAAATGAAAGTTATCTAACATTTTAATGGTAAAATATATTTTTGGTATTTGAAATTTGGAGTCGTTGTATCATTTGACATTTGAGATAATTAATGTATGTGTTTGAATAGAAAGAATAATTAATGTAGGGAAGTTTTATTTAGTTTTAATTTACTATAAAACCAAAATTAAATAAAATAAATACTTAATTAAATGATAGGAGAACATTTAATGTAATAATAAATTAAATTTACTATTATTTAATAGAGGGTTATATCAATAAATTATTTTGATCACTTAAAATAAAAATAAATTAATATTTTTTTATATTAAATGTTGATTAAACGTTAATTTAAGTTTCAGGCGTTTTCTCACCTATGTGTCCAATCATTCAGACGCCTATTGTTGCTTCTAGTACCTGCTTCACTGCATTCTACAGAATATATACCGCATGATTTTGGTAGTTTAAGTTTTTGACAATGAAATTAAGAGTCATCAGTCTCCGCTATAACAGTTATGTTACTGGTAAACATTTTCTCAATATATTTGAAAAGAACATTGACTCGCAATTCCTCGCATGCCTCCAATTTTGATGGACCCGACTCCACTAAATTACACATAAAGCACATTTACAACTTGAAAATTACAACTTTAAACAACTAAATTTGTTTGAAAAATTGTCCAAAACAATGTGTTCCAAGTTTAAGCAACTATGAACATTCAACTCGAAATAACACCCACCAAATGCTAAACATGTTCTGATACCAATTGAAAGTTAAATTAACATACTAGCGGAAGAGAATCGAACTAAAACACTGTAAATTCATGAATTTTGAGGATTAAGCATGATAAAAAAAAATTGCTTTTTTTTTTAAAACACTTCGTAATGAAGCTCAAAGTTCCCCCTCAATTGTTGATGAAATTGAATGAAATCAAGTTGTGGACAACCACAAGAGTCTTCTCTACTATTCTCTAGGTTTAGAACTTGATTATGAGATTAAATTAGTGAACACTCAACCTTATAGTTTTAATCCAATTAAAACGTATGTTTATATAGCTAAAACCCTTTGCCCAAAGAATTATTATTATAAACTTGTAATTGTTAATAGGATTTGTAATTGGAGAAGGAGCAAACTAACATCTGAGGAAAAAGCTTATTCATTCTTCAACTCAAACGTGGATAAATCCACTATCTAAAATCAACTTTTGACTTTCAAATTATTTTTCCAATCATCCAAATTTGATATTTCAATAAATTTCAAATTCAAAAGAAAACTAATATTAATTAATATTATTTTAAATACTAAAAACAATATATCATCAATTAAAATTTTTAATTAATTAATATTATATTATTATTTTCACCACAAATCCCAATTAATTCGATTACCTAATTCGAATCTCTATTCGAATTTACGATATTCATATACTATTAAAATATTATCTCTCTCAATTTGTACTCATCAATGATATCGAATATTATTAACCATTCAATCTCTTTCATTATCATAGTGTTTTCAAAACCAACCTAATTTGTGATCGTTAATTATATCGAATATTATTTACCTTTTTTTTATTCAAAATACCCTTTTCTTCACTAAATTATTTTCAAAACTACCTCATTGCTCCAATTGACCCTTGTTATTATCTAGTTCCAAAGTCATTTCTCACAACATTATTGCATAGTAAACCCCCAAAGCATCAATTATGGCCTCCCCTAAACCAAATTGGCCGTACAAAAGGATGGAAAGCTTCTTTTTTTAGGGACAGTAATTCAACCACAAATGAACAAAAGTTTCTTTTTAAATCTTTTTATCAAACATATCGATATGAGATCCATCTTTTTAAATCGTAAAGACTAAATCTCCACATTCTCTAAACTATATGAACCAAATTTTTTATTCCAATTTTCTGTTTGATAAAAGTCTTGGGGGACGACTACTAACAAGAGCTAACTTGCTTACAAATTCTAGTAGCTCTTTACTTGTATCATCTCGATGAACAATAACTTCTATAAAGCACAAACAATCTTTTCGTTCTCCTAATACTATCTCAATTGCATTCACCAATTGTTCCTCAGTATGAACCTACACGATAACCAAAACTGTAGGTTAGAAAAATGTACTGGCAAAGTGTCACTTTTTCTCTCTTAACTATTAATTTATGCTTGGGCATTCGACATTAAAAGATATATATACATAGGAGAGTGATATTTAGGTAAGTGACCAAGTAGTAAAAAGTTTAGGGAGATTATACCTTGGTGGT
>JBBPDJ010000023.1:16747924-16822848 GCA_037974625.1 Cucumis cinereus
TTGCTTTCTTCTAAACACTTGCAAATTGCTTTATCCATTTGCCACTGTGCATCTTCCAAATTGTCAATAATGGCCTACACACAATAACACAATAATCAATTATGATTATTTAAAAGGTACAATAAATCCTAAAACATTATATACTAAAGTCACTTTTTAACCTTAAAAATTAATTTCATATTTCAATATCCGAAAAGGTATTTAAATTTAGGCGTTACTTGATAACATGTGACATTTTGAAAGTAACAAAATTATTCAAGGAATATATGCATATTTGTTTAGATCAAAGAAATATATGGATAAATTTTTGGGAAAATTATTCTTTTGTCTCTGAATATTGAGCAATATGTGCATTTAGTCACTAAGTTTTTAAATTAGTCATTTTAGTTACTGAGTTTTTAAGTATAGTTTTAAAAGGTCTCTAAAAAAAATTAAATTTAATATAAAAGATTACATTTAAGATTTTTTTAATCTTTATCTTTTCTCTCTCCTTCTCCTAGTTCTTTCTTCTTCTTCTTCATCTTTTCTCTCTCCTTCTCTCTTTAATCTCATTACATATATTTATATGTCCGGTTTATATGTAATGGAGATGGAAAAGAGAAGTAGAGAGAACTAGGGAGATGAGAGAGAAAAAACAAAGATTAAAAAAATCTTAAGTTTAATTTTTTATATTAAATTTAATGATTTTTTTTTTGTTAAGATGGACTTTTTAAACTTATTCTTATAAAATAAATGACTAAAATGACTAATTTAAAAACTTAGACATTAAATGCACATGTTCACCAAAACTCAAGAACCAAAAATGTATTGTTTCCTAAAATTTTTTAAGAAAAATTATTGTAAATACAACCAAGGAAATTGAGTTCTTTTATCTATCCAATCGATTCACGTGATTTGAATCAAAATAAAGAAAATATTTGAATTTTCAAATAAAAAATAAAAAATTTGAGTAGCACTTTTTGTTTTGCTTTTTGCTTTTTCAAAAAATACTCGCACATGTGACAACTAGTTCAATGATGTATATAGAGCTCTAATATCAATGAATTTTAAGGGGTGTTTGGGCCTTAAATTGAAGTTGGAGGGTAGATTTCCATTCTACAAGTGAGTTATTTATACAACTCAAACTAAAATAATCTACATTTTTAATTTATTGTTTAAAATCATTTCACGCTAAGTTTATAAACTAAAAAATTACCTTTTTAACCTCTCAAAATAAATCATATTTCAACATTTGTGAAAGTATTTAGATTTTGGAGCTACCTGATAACAAGTGACATTTTGAAAGCATCGAAGTTCTTGACCGAAATCCGGCAATCCAATGGTATGATGGAGAATCTTCTTACCTCCATAATCATTAGAGTTTGGTCCACCCACAATGCAAATTACAGGAAGATCTTCAGAGTAAGCACCTGCAATTGCATTGATGAGACTAAGACTACCAACCGTGAAGGTCACAGCACATGCTCCAACACCGCGGCTCCTAGCATAGCCATCAGCCGCATAGCCAGCATTAAGCTCATTACAACACCCCACAAGGTTCAGCTCTTTTTCTGCTACAAAGTAATCAAACAGCACCAAATTAGAGTCTCCCGGAACGGCAAAGATATCGGAGATACCGATTTGGACAAGGCGACGGGCTAGGTAGTGGCCTAGCGTGGATGGGATGGTGGTGGGCGGTGGGATTATGACCGGCGAGGTCGTGACGGCGCCATTATTATGATTGCTTCGAGATTGGCTACGAAGCTTGTCAGCAGCTGCTACACCATTGGCTAGTGGCTTAACCGTCGGGCTGTGGGATGCTGCCATTGTTGTTGTCACCGTTGGGTTGGTTTCAGTATGGAAGCCATTTTCGAGCTTCATAGCCATAGCCTTTGATGAATGAATGAATCTTGTAGGCTTAGAAGAAGGGTTGTGTAATGGTGAATGAGAAAGTGTGAACTGCCCAACTTATTTATTTCCACGACAATCCAAGTTTGTGGGGAAGATGGTTAGATTCACAATTTTATACGGTTGAATCTTAAATTAGAAATATGCAAATTGTTAAAATGAACTTAACTCCGTTGAACATTAAATATATCATCAATCTTGAGATTAGATGTTTGATTTATTATCTCACGTATGATAAAAGTATTGCAATTTTTTTTTTTTTGAATTTTTATATTCTTTTTTACAAATTTCAATTTATACCCCTCAATTGTAGAAATTTTATCAATTTTAATTATGAACTTTCGTGAGTCTAATAATTTAAATCCTTGACTTTCATGAGTACATCAATTTAGATTTAGAACCTTTATTATAATTATATTTGAAAATTGTCAATGCATAAATTCCTATACGTATATAGATTTCTACAAATGTCGATTTAACAAAATTGATTATTATTTGAATGAACAATGTTCAAAATAAATCATAATTAAGAGTCTAAACTGATTCGTTTATGTTAAGTTTAGAAATTTAATTTACGTGAGACTTGTAATTGATTAAAATAATAATAATACAATACAAGTCTTACATGATGTTTATCCAAATAAAACATAATGAACAGTTTAAATAAATATAGTTAGAATAGTTTAGAATTTAAATTAAATCGTTACAATTATTAATTTAAAGTTTAAATAATATATGCAACCTCACAGTTTAGAGTGATTTTAAATTTGTTTTGGTATATTATACTTATAACAAATAATCTATGCATAAAAAAATAACATCAAAAATTGGGGAAATCATTTGAAGAGATTCCCAGTCAAATTTTATAAAAATGTTGGACAATTAAAGATTCTCTCGAACAAAAAGAAGAGTGCAACAAATATAAATACTATTTAGTTTACGAATCTCCTTAAAATGTATTCTTTTCTTGTATCATGGTATTTTAAAATTTGTAACTATTTTACTACGAAAATGTTTGGTTTTCACCCTGACATATTTGTTCAAAAATAGAAAATTGTTCAATAATTTCTTACGTTTGACTACGACAAGTACCATCGACCAAAAAATTAAATACCGTATTCTTTTATTCACGTATTTAAATTAAAAGTATGTTAGGTGACATAATTAAATTTAGAGAAAATTGGATCAATATTGTAATTTTCAAAAGTATTTATCAAAGTACGGTAGTTTTGTCTTACCACAAAGGGTTCCACTTAATCACAACCCTACATCTTAATCACTTACCAAATCCACTGTTCTCCACGTGCCACGTGCCACGTGCCCAATTCCCATCGCCTCTACTTTTTTTTTTGACGAACATAGGTGACCCTTTTTTCTTTTTTTAGTTTGCTTTATTTTTTTTATATGGTTTTCTTTAATTAAATATAGATTAAAATTTATATTTGGTCCTTGTACTTTTATTGAAGTAATATTTTGGTCCTTGTAATTTTAAAAGCAACGGCTTGGTCTCTGTAGTTTAAAATTGGTTACGATTTAATCTCTGCCTTTTAAGTTGCAGGAATTTGAAGTGGTTGTCATCTACGATCTACGTGTATAAATTAATAAGCAATTTTCTACAAGAGGATTAAGATTGAACGGGTTCACATAAAATGCTTATTGAAAAATCTACTTTCTAGGATTTTAAATTTAATTCTCTCACTACTTTTCTTGCAATCTAACCTTTTCCAGAGCAGATTTGTTTCAAGTCGACATCAAAGAGTGGAGAGTTTATTTTCTTTGTTATCACACGATCATAGTTTTTGTGTATGAGCTTATAGTTTATTTGAATTTTTTTCTAGTTCTACTTTGACTAACGACCATCTTCTTGTACTTGAGCACGTCCCTAATCTTCAATGCCAGCCACTTTTGGACACCTTCCTCTCCATTTTAATTAGTTAGACACATGGAAGTTAATTATTCAGACTAACTTTTTCTAAATCTTAATGCAATTAGGTTGATTCCAATGGGCATGCACATCCTTTTCTTAACAAAACATCATTAATCATTCAACTAATAATGGCAGGAATGACACGTGGAGAATGACAAGTCATTGGATAAGAATTTTTTTTTCCTTTTATTGACAACACATCATTGATCATTGAACTACCTAATTTTTTTAATAGTACCGAAATATATATATTCGATTTTGAATTATAACAAACCACATTGAATCGTATTAATTCGATTTTCGTTCTCTTTCGGTTTGCAAAACGATTCAGTTTTCACGGTTTGAATGAACATCCGTAATAGAAACCTATTAAATAAAATTACTAAAATACCATATAATATTTTAGAAACTAAAAAAAATTGTTTTAATTAAAACCTCCTTTTGTTTTAAGAAGTTTGCAATAAAAACCACACCTTTAGAAATAAGAATTGAATATATATTCCCTTCCCCACCATTGAGTGAATAATGGGTCGAGAAGATTTGAACCCCGAATTTATCCTATTTTTTTCAATTTAATTAGGTCAGGTGTAGAACACCCACTATTTTTCGTTTTCTAATTCCATCTCATTAATACTTCGGGATTAAACCTCGTCCTTCTGAAAGTACCTTAGAACTCCAAATACTTTTAGGAGTACTCTATTTTGATAAATATTTTAATCATCTACAATATTTTAATAAAATATTCTTAAATTTACCTTCATTCATAAACTTAAATTTATGAATCGATTGGTGATCTAAAAGATAGTATCAAACGAGGTTGATTCAGAAAGTCAATATTAGATCTAGTTTTTCAGTTTTACGTGGATTTATGATTTAAGAAAATACATTTTTCCTACCTAATAAATACTTAAATTTATGGGGGTTGAATTATGTTATGTTTTGATCTGGTCAAGTTTACGTTGATTAAATCAAAAACTTTAGAAGAAAAATCATTGGAGGGAGTGGAAATGGAAGAAAATGAGATTAAATCAATAATTGATTCAAAAAAATAATAATAATAAGAGAAATTAATTTAAATGGACTTTAGTTTTTTTAGAAAGGAAAAAGTTAAAAAAGAAAATGGCAACATGAAGCGACAGCCTATGCCCTATCAATATCACATCTTTCAAAATTAAATAATTAAATTCATTCCACCTTTGTAATTTTAGAAGAAATACAAAATAAGCACTTTTTGTGAAAGCTACCACACAAATTGAGACAAAATAAGTCTACTAAATACTTATTAAAACGGGACTATTAAATTTATAATTTAGCAAAAGATAGATACTAATAACATAATATACACGTATTTCTGTCTTTTTCATCAATAACTTTGTCACGTGCTCAGTAGCGAATTCAGAAATGTAGGTGAGAGGAGAATGGAAGAGAACTTACCACTAAGTTACCTTTTGATATTGATATTTTTTCAAATTTTTATATATATCTATTATAGAGAGAGTATAAAGTTGAGAGAAACTCGAGTCCTTTGAGTCTATACTAAACTCGGTGCACATGTCTTTTCCTATACTTTACCTTTCTTTTTTATATTAAATATATTTTTTTCTTCATTTAATTTGTATCATCACATTTACATTATGTTTTGATTTTATATTCCTCCACTCTATTCTTTTTTTTAAAAAAAAAATAATAATAAAATAATAATAATATTATATTAGGCCAATCCTGATTGGAATCAAAATAATTGGAACACGACAAAAGCCAAATAAAACATAGGACCACTCTTCTTATATTGTCTTAGTTTGATTATTAATTTAGAGAGAAATAGCAAAAATAGCAAATATGTTTAAAGTATTAGCATATATAGCATACACTACAAAATCATTAACAAATGTAATAAAATTTAGATCCCGTTATCGGAGTCTATCTACAATAGTCTTTCACTAATAGTAGTCCAACGGTAGAATATGTTGATAAAAGATTTCTGCTACATTTACAATCGTATACCGAATAGTTATCTTTAGCACTGCTGCTCATTGCAATAACCCATGTTTTAACTGCTAAGACATCCACGGTAGTACGTAAACAAGTCCGTTTTAATTAGAGTAGGGTCAACAAAATTTTAAAATAAATAAATTTGAAATATATATTTAGTATTTGAAAAATAATAATCAAATAACATTTTAAATGTCCAAGTCTCTTACAACTTTGAATTTTTTATGGTATTTATTTAATAGCAATTGGACGAGAGAATGGTTTAATGTTCGAAGGATGCAAATTAAAACATTCTTCTCTACGATGTTAGTTAGTATTTTTAGTATAAATTGGAGGTGAAAGATTTGAATCCCAAACTTTTTGATCTCATGTATATACAAATGCAGTTGAATTAGGTTCTTGTTGACATGTAGTTGATATTTTCGTGATTGGAATTAGGTTTACTTTCTTTCTTCTTTTTATTTTATTTTATTATATTTGACATATTTAACTCTCTTAATTAGATATAAAAAAAACAATTTCTACTAATATATATATATATGCCTTACCAAAAAAAAAAAAAATCCTTCAAACATTGAGTCAAAATTTTAAATAATGTAAATATGATTACAATTTATGTCGTTCGAATCGGAGCATCATATAAAAGATTCAAGGTATTTCTACACTTTCCATTTATATTTCTATATTTTTTCATCGATCTTTTTTCTTCTTCTTACTCTACTAATCCTTCTTTTTTTTTCTCTACAAATCCTTTCGACAAGCTCTTCTAAACGAAAGATTTTAAAAAATACAATGACTTTAATATCTACTATGAATCAAATTTTACAGTCTGACAAAAGATTACATATAATCTTCGTCTTCATCTTGGTCCAGATTCCACCAAAAAAGTCCAAAAAAATCAATGGTTTGGATGTGCAAGAAAAAGAAAAAGTTTTATTCAAATTTAAAGAGGACTAGAAGAACTGGAAAAACCTATTAAAATAAATTGTCAAAAATGTCACTAATTGTGAAAGATGAAAACTTTTGGGCGTTGTACTAAAAAAAAGGATCTTCTACCTATGCCAAAAGCTATCGGGATAGCCCTCAATTTCGTCGCCAAAAGTATTTGTCGACCCACAATGAGCGGTGACAAAAAGCATCGGGATAGGTCTTCTATCCCGATGCTTTTTTGGTCGGTGTCGACTTGGATAGTCTATGTGGGAACCAATCAAATTAGCCCTCAATTTTAGGTTTAAAGCCGTTTACGCAAACAGCATGTATGAGCATCATCAAATCATTTTTTTGTGTCTAAATCAAACAAAATATGATAGCTACAATAGACATAATTTATAGATCTCGTAAGTCATAAAGTTGTTTAAAGCAATTTTTAAAGGTACATATTTGTAACTTTTCATATAATTAAACAATCCACCACAAACTCTTATCTCTTGTTTGGTAATTATTTTGAATATTTTAATTTTTTTTCTCTTTTTTAAAAATATATTCTTGTTCTTTCAATTTTTTTAGTTAAAGTTTTTATCTTTACTAAACAAACGTTTGAATTCTCGAAAATAAGTTTAGTTTTTGAAACTTAACGCGATTTTTTAGAGTAGAATATCGTTTATAAAATTAGATTTAAAACATCATTGATATGAAATTGGTTCTCCATCTTTTATAATTTTTTTTTTAAACTCAAAAAGGAAATCTCTTTTTATATTATTGAAATTTGTTTGTCTCACAGTATTTGTCAAAGATATCAAAATCATTTTAAAATAAAAGAGAATATACTAAGAGAGGACTAATAAACTATGAAGAAAATAAGTAACACTAGAAACAAATAATACACCAAAAACATATTCCTAATTAACACAAAATTGTTTAATAATAAAATATGGTTTAGATACTTAGCTCCATATAATCAAAAAAAAAAAAGTGATTTGAATGATTAATATTAGGTATAAAAATGACTTCTTTTTTAATTGGGTCCAACCTTTCCTTGCTTCTTCCTATTATTTCGGACTTTTGTGTAACTCATTTTGAGTGTTCGATCATAAGTTAGCACGTGACAAATTTTCTTTTTTAACAATATTTTTTTATATATTTTTTTTCTTTGGGATTGAAAGGAAATGCACATGGGTTGCATCCAAGTATTACTCTTTTCTAGGAAGCTTAGTTTGTCAACAAAGAGATTCAACGAGTCTCTAAATTAGAATAAATTTAAGAAAATTGTTTAAAATGATTTGCATTTTTCTCAAGGACAAGAGTTAGAGTTCTTAGATAAATTTAAGAAAAAAATAAAAAAAAAAACAAAAAACATGCATCCAAAAATCATATTTTCTTAGTTTCAGAATTTTGCTTGATTTTTAAAAATATTGATAAAAGGTATATAATAAAAAAAGGTTTGAGAGATAGAAGGGGTATTTATAGGTTTAATTTTTAAAGGCCGAAACCAAATGGTTATTAAATAGCTTCTAAAAGGTTTAATTTTCGTAATTTCTAAAAACTAAAATTTATATATATGGGGGTGGGGCTCTCTGCTCTCATTTAGCCAACGGGAAAAAGGTTTTATCCACTCTCTCTATTCTCTGTGTAACCAAGGAATTCTCCATCCCATTGGAATATAGGATCTTTTCATGTTAAATGGACATCTCTACTATTGTTTCTTTGTGGTTTTAGAATAATCGAACTACAAAAGAACCATATATCAAATAATGGTCATTTTCACACGTAATTCTAGATTGATTTGCAACAATTTTAACAGTTTAATCAGCTAGCATTTGTACGTGTTAAAGACTAAGAGGTCTGCTATTCAAATCCTACCACCTCCCTTTGTACTTAGAAAAAAAATAACATTTTATATTAGTATTATCAAATGTACCATTTTAAACATGTCCTAACAAAATATTATTTGTGATCAACCATGATAGATTATGTTTTTCATATGACAAAATGAACTAAAATATACACAAATAATAGTTTATTACTATCATGATTTTACTATATTTATATATTAACCCTTCATAAAGCCTCAAATTTATGAAAAGCAAAAGACAACTAGCCTAAATGAGAGTCCGAAAAACCTACCGCTAAATCTTGACAAACACTTCTGACCTTACAATATTTTTTTTTTTTGAGAGAAATGACTACCATAAATCAAACTTAGTTATTTAAATTATTTAGACCGTGTCTCATTTTTTATGACAGGCCAATCCGTGATGACACAATTCTCAATAATCAAATTCAACCACAATAAATGAGATGAGTCTAGTCTTTCAATGACAATTTACGTTTCCAACAATTCTTCTATTGCAGACAAAACTCTAACATTGGTCTTATTAATTTTTCCAAAGTTGTAATTTCATTTTTCATATTATTACACTCCATTTGATAAAATCATTTGATTTTTGACTTTACAAGATTTATAGACCCATTGGAGAAAATAACACAACTTTGAGCTAAGCAATTCAATCATTCATTAGCCCTCAGCACACAAGCTTCTTAATGAAGTATCAAAATTTCCTTTTAGAATAATATTATAAGTAGACATGTCTATTTAGATGATACATGAGGGAAGTAATAAAAAGGTTATTCCTTTTGATGTCTAACAGGAACCTATACTGAACCAGGCGCTAAAAATACTCATATGAAACCTAATCAATCAAACATACAATAAAAAGAAAGAAGACAGTGCCAAAATTGAAATGATGGGTTGAAAGGACCATCAGACCAAAAGGGATATAGCTCATTCCTGTGATGCACCCACATTTCTCGTTGAATCCATTGGCTCAGCCTCAGTTGAATTGTCGGATTTGTTCTCGCCTTTCTTACCTGAAATTTGTCAAGAAAACTTGGTTTTAATAATCTAATGATACATCCCCTTACAGTAAGGGTTGGGTTAGAAATGATCATCAATGTTTCTCCTCCACCCAACATTACCTTTCTTCTTCTTCCCTCCACCCTTCTTCTTTGTCTTTGTTCCAAGTGCTAACCAAGCCTTAATTTCAGGATCGTCGATAGTTTTTGTGGGCTGAAGTTCTTGCAGTGCATGAGAGGTAACTCGATCTGATCCATTAGGCATCAATAAGACTGTAAATTTGATGTGGGCAACATAATCACCTGCAGAATAAATCAATGTGTGAGGAAGAGAACAAAAGAACAATGCAAGAGAGACAAAATTAAAAGAAATTTAAAAAGGATAAGAAGGCTACCAGGCTTTTCATGGAGGACGGGATACGGTTGCAATAGATCGTGATTAACACATTCAACCAGTCCCAGCCTGGCTCTTTTCTCTTCCAAAACCCTATTAAGGTGTTAAACCTACGCCTCAGAATTCAGGACGGGATACCTCCCAAAAAAATTCATTGTCAAAACACAACCAACCTAGCAGTGAAAGGCAGAATGGGAAATTTCTGACTTATTTCACTGAAAATAAACCTAGATGCTTTCATCTTCAAGTGGTAGTTCTTGTCCACGGCTCTCTTATATATAGTCGTCTGCTTCTCGTCCAACAGCTTAGGCTGCACAGGTTTGTTCAGAAACAATTGGTCCCGCATAGTTTTTTTCAAAAAAAAAAGTCAGGTAACGATGGTTATTCAGCTTAAAAGCGTTATTACCTTGCCTTCACCTGTGCTTGTAACTATGTCTATTGCATAAATTTCATTCTCTTCAAACTCAGCATCATCGACTCTTGTTTCTGGATTTGAAACACTGAGAATAACCTTGTTTCCATCGATCACAAATTGCTTCAACTGGTGGCTAAGAACCCCTTCAACAATTTTGCAATCATAAGCAGCTGCAACCTTTTGAATGGCTTCTGTTACATCTTTATTCTGAAATCAAGAGGTTTCAATTAATCAATAGAAACTTTCAAATAGAAATCATCAAGAATACAAAGTAAAAAAGAAGGGGCAGAAAACCCACGATTAGGCATTTATAATCATAAAACATCCAATTATGTATTAATCATGACTAACAATATTACACGCGATATGAAAGCTGCTTATGACGCCAACAATGATGGGGAAAAACAGTAGACTGCCTGAAAAAGTAACATGCCCTTTCAGAGTAACTGTGACAAAAGCCTCATTTGGAATAATTCCATAGCTTTAACAACGTTCTCATTATGTAAGGCTCTTAACCAACAACGCAGAGATATAATACATAAGAAACAACTACCATTTGCTAAAAATGAGGAGTTGTGAGCGCAAAATTGAAGGAATAAAAGAAAATGAATATAACATAACCATATTTTAAGCACTAACAAAAATTATTGTTTAATAATAACATCATAAGAGTATATCATCAGGATGTATATATCTTAAAACAATTTGGACAAGTGAGGTTTGAGACATAGACATCATCCATGGAAAGTCAGCTATGAATATGATATACCAAATTTGACCAATCACATTATAGGCAACAGGGAAAAGAGGCAATCCGCAAGAGTCACAAATCACCTCGGCAAAGTCGCCTTTGTTATCTGGTTATGAGGAAATGGATTGTTGAAAATATAAACTCTAGCCACTATCGATAGACATCACTAAGATTATCATGGCAACATATTTTGTATAATAATTTGGGCAATTGAGACCATAGACATCATCCATGAGATGTCAGCTTACGATATCCCAGATTAACCTTACACAATTTAGGCAACAGGGAAAAGAGGTAACCCACAAGTCACAAATCACCTCGGCAAAGTTGCCTTCATTATCCATTATGAGAAATGGATTATTTAACAATATCATAAGACCACAACAGATAGTCATGACAATATATCTTATTAATTTGGACAAGTGAGAACATAGACATCATCCATGAAAGTCAGCCTACTACATCCCAACTTTGACCATACACAATATAGGCAACAGGGAAAAGAGGTAATCCACAAGTCATAAATCACCTCGGCAAAGTTGCCTTGTAATTCAGTACATTTTAGTTGCTTCAGTTAACTTTAATGCTATAGGGAATGTACTACCAAATGCCTTCACTTCAACCATCAATAAACAAACTTCAATTTATATTTTATTGATTTGGACAAGTGAGATCATAGACATCATCCATAAAAGTCGGCCTATGATATCCCAATTTTGACCATAGACAGTATAGGCAACAGGGAAAAGAGGCAATCCACAAGTCATAAATCACCTCGGCAAAGTTGCCTTAAAATTCTGTGCATAATAATTGCTCCAATTAACTTAATCTCTATAGGGAATATACTTTCTATTGCCTTCACTTCAACTAACGATCAATAAGAAAACTTCACAATACTGACCGAGTACACATCAACTGACATGGTGAGCAAAAACAAATAAAAGGATTATGTTTCAAGAAAGATCAACTCTATATGATTGCACCACAATTGATTTATTTCAGAGCTTCATCAAAGAAATAAAATTCAATTTTATTATCGTCAGAAGTAGGACATCAAAACTTAGAGTTATAGCATAAACTGCAACCATAAACACTAGCACTAAAAATTTTCTCTGAAAAATATAGATCACTGAGACCATAGGCATCAGCCATACGCAGTATGTCCACCTACAAGGACCCAACCAAGACCAAATTCAATATGGGCAACAGGGAAAAGAGGTAATCAACAAGTAACTTATCACCTCGGCAAAGTTGCCACTAAAATGTTTGATCAATCTCTTACCCATGAGCTAGACTAGACAATTCAAAAGAGTTCCTTCAACAATCCCACCAAAAGAAAGGACTTGAGAGGATGATATTATAAATTCTGATAAACAAATACCAGCATGGAACAGAGGAACTGAATCCTATAAATTGTGATAAACAAACACCACACATGGGATCCACAACATAAACAAGTTTACAATGTCATACTCAAAAATTAAAAATAACTAGCCAAGATTTTATACCTAAAAATGTGACTTTGAACAAGTCCCTACTATATAGAAGTATTTATTCCTTACAAGAATAGCCATGACAAAAACTTCACATGATGCTAAACCATAGCTTAACACAAAGCTACTAATTGGGACCAAAATGATTGAGAAGCACAATACAACCATGGCTTAAAAAAGTAGTTTAGATTACAAACAATTAATCAACATAATCTCTAGTAAGTGCACATTGTCAATGGCAATTTTAGTCGTTAAAATCGAAAGAAAAATGTTCCAAATAATAGTATAAAGAACTATTACCTTTTTCCCAGGCCTAACAAGCCTTAAGGCAACTTCAGCAGCAGTGTTAGCAGCTGCAATGACATCGGCTGCCCTTCCAGTCACCGGACCTTCTTGCAGAACATGAGTGTGAGCAACTACAGCGATAAACCCATCAATATGACAGCCCATATCACTGCCGTAAGAAAAACCCATCATCAATCAACTGTCATAAATACGCCACGAGAAAACAGCAATCAGTCAATGTATAATTTGGTTACATCTTGAGTATATCTCCTTCTTCCATCACTGTTTCATCGCTAGCAAGAGGTGAAAAGTGACCAACTGTGTTGTTTACAGAGATGCAAGTTGGAAAAGCAACCCCCCGTTCTATCTTCTTCTTGACATTCTTGTACATGTTTCCTGTTTGCCTTCACAAGCAAAAAAAGATTACTAAAAATACGATAAGAACAAAAGGAGGAAAAACTTAGAAGTTCAAATGTTAAAACCTACTCTCGAATGAAGGAATCTCCTATTTCGCAAATGTCAACGATTTTTGCTTTAGGTTTACATTGGGATATCACCAGCAGCAATGCCTCTGCAAGAATGTTGCATTACCAAGAACAATGTCATAATTCATATAACAGAACAATGAAGAGTAACTAAGCCGCGAGCTCAATTAGACATGCAATGGAAAGACAAAGATTACTGACTGTTTATGATCTCGGCAGCACTTTTGTACTTTGTAACAACATCCGGAGAGGAGAGATCCAACTCCACCTCCTCCCTTTCATCGTCCGACGACATTCGTTTTTGAGCTTCAGGTATGTGAAGCGAATGATTTAGGATGAAGTAATGAAGTTTACCAGCTAGGAAACGCAGAGGCAATAAGGCTTTGAGGTGTAGAGCAGAGAAGAAATTAGGGTTACCTTCTTCTATGGCCGCGTTTATTTATATAGGAATGGCATTGAGGTTGTTAGGGTTTTGGGTTTTTGTCTTCCACTTCAGCCCCAAAACAAAAACAAAAACAAACAAACAAACAAAAAAAAACCATTTTTCTAATTTGTCAAAAAACTAGCTTTCAAAAATTTCACTAAAAATATGGAATTGGTATCAATTTAGATCTTATAATTAATAATTGTTTCAATTTAAATCTTGAACTTGAATTTTATCTTAAACTAGTAGTTAAATTAATTTAAATTTTAAAATTAACCTATATAAATATATCAATTTAGACCTCAACTTTCATAAGTGTATTCTTTATTGAGAGTTTAAATTGATACAATCACGTAAATCTAAAGTTTAAACTAACACAATCATAAAAGTTTATATTTTAAATTGATATAATTATTAGTTTGAGTGTAAATTAACCCAAGTCACAAAGTTGAGAGTTTAAATTAATATAATTATTAGTTTATGACTTAAATTAACGTGAAGTTTAAATTATATTTTTCTTAAAAATAATAATAATTAGAAAAGTTTAAAAAAACACCCCAACTTAAAAATGTTTTAAAATATTTTTATTGTTAGTATATTAACCAAAAAAAAAAAAAAAATCTTTCGCTTTTATTTTTGAGAAATTGTCAAAAGCATCATTTAAAATTTTATGTTTCACGAATAGCATACCTCTGTTTTTTTGCAACCCAACTTGGGGAGCATACGTGTGTAAAAAGGTCCCTTACCCTCCACTCTATCCACTTTTGCAAGTCCATAACGCTTTGTTTGATGTTAGGATTTGCATAGAAATTATGAGTGTCCAAACATGGGATAAAAGTGGTTTAATATAAATTCCCTAATTCTCCAATATGGAACTAACTAAAAAATGTGCTACTTCTTACGTGTGTTTGTGGGGCTTTAGGCCTAAGGTGTATGTGAGTCATCCCTCCTATCATGACTAAACTAATTGGACGACAATCACGAATCACGCATCAGCAAGAGGAAGGAAGCACATTGAAAGTGTTGTTTGGATGCTTTTAAGATTTCATTTATCATAGAGACGAAATGTAATAAAAGACAATCCACAAACCATTTGTCCAAAAATGAATAGGAACTAATTACCAAATACTAAAATCACACAATGACATTGGGGACACTATGCCTTTCTTGATCCCCTCCTACCCACTCAATTTCCTTCCAAATGTTTGCTTATATGGTTCTATACCCTAAACCCTTACAAAACAGCAACACTATTATTCGTGGGTATTTGGGAAATTGGGAGACATGACTTCAAACACGTGTCAATACAAAGCATGAAGACGACAATGTTAATGACGTGTCATGAACAAATTGCTGATGTTGCATCCCAATTTGCCGCGTTACCCTTACCTTATTACGTGTCCATTTCCTTTCCAAAGTCTGCGTTTTATATAAACTCACTCTTCCCTTTCCATTATTTCACTACATTGCTTTTTACTGATCCAAATTTACAACTCTAATTTCATCAATATATATATAATAATAATAAGAAAGGTAGAGAGAAAAGATGGCATCGCAACAGCAAAGATCCGAGCTGGACGCTAAGGCTAAGCAGGGTGAGACTGTGGTTCCTGGTGGAACTGGCGGCAAAAGCCTTGATGCTCAAGAACGCCTCGCCGAAGGTTCCTTCTTGATTTTTCCTGTTCGAAAATATTTTTCTCGTTTTTAAAACTAATTTTAAAAAATATTATATATGAAAACACAACTGTCAGCCATGTTGTACGAGTCTCGTTAATTATGGTCTTTATCACTTGAGGTTTCTGGAGTTCATTAATTGCTTTATGATCATGTGGCGGTGGCAACATGAAGGTCGGAGCCGAGGCGGGCAGACAAGGAAAGAGCAACTGGGGCATGAAGGGTATCAAGAGCTGGGGCACCAAGGGGGAGAGGCAAGAAGGGAGCAAATGGGCCAAGAAGGCTACCAAGAGATGGGCCGGAAAGGGGGGCTGAGCACGATGGAGAAGTCCGGTGGCGAGCGTGCGGAGGAGGAAGGTATCGAGATTGATGAATCCAAGTTCAAAACCAAGGACCGTTAGCTGGAACTCTTTTAACTTAGGGCTGATGTTAATGTATAATGTTTGCATATGCATGTGGTGTGTTCATGTCCATCGTTTCGTCTTTCGTCTTTATGTAATTTAATAAGGTTGCTTTGTAATTTTATTTCCTATGTTCTTCTTTTTGGCCACATGTACGTCGGGGTCGTGGGTTTAGGGTTTAAGTTCTTGAACCTGAACTTTTGATGAATCTTGCTACATTACCCATCTTAAATGGAAAACAAGAACAAATGGTCTTTTGAACCTTTCAATTCTACCTATCCAAAAGTGAAGTCTGATATGGGTACCAATACAAGTGTATTCATAACTATCAATGGCATCCATCAATATCATGATGAACACCGATTGAAGTGTCTACAAGTCTACCAGCATTCACATCTGAAATTTTGTTGAATTTTTTCATCTTTAACAATTAACTTTTTCTTTTTAAATAAATAATATGTACTTAACAAGAATTATGAACATAAAATGCATTATGTGATATAATTAAGAATTAAATAATAGAAGTGAAATTGTTATTATGCATCCCGACAAAATAAAAATATGTAAATGTGTGCGAGATTAATTAATTAAACTTTAGTATGCAACTGAAATGTACACATTTCAAAGTACTTGAAGATTTTAATTGATTACGACACTAAAATTAGTTCATGATACAACAACCTTAAAAATTAAAGAAATAAATAGATAAATTCGAATCTAAATTTGGCAGGTTTTTAATTATTTGACACAAGTTAGCACAGAATCCATTGCACTTCAAAATTTACAACTTTTATCCTCGAGATCTTAGTATAAGTTTAGCATAATTAAAATCTACCAAAGTTCAAGAATATTTTGTATGGTTTCTTAAAATTAAATTACAAAGACAACCATGTGGTTTAAAATCAAAATGAAAGACGAACATTGTTCAAACTTTTTTTTTTTTTTTTTGAAAATGTTGTAATATATAGGTTGATGTCAAAGAAAGAGACTGAAATGCTTGTTTGACACTTTACCATGATACGTTAAGACTACTATATCAATACTATACCTATTACGTTTTTATAAATAAGTATAATTTCTTCTTTTAATGGAACTTTATGTAAGAAACATGTGTTAGAGATTAAATTATTATAAATTTCAAAATATAAGAGTTACGTAAGGTATTGGAGTGAATCGTTAATCAATCAATGTTACACAAAAGTCAATAGCTAGATACCAAAAGTAGTGTTTAAACCTAGACATATGATGTGTTTGTGGTAGTGGTTTTGATCAAATCACTTTTTTTTTCAACAATCACTCCAAAATGGTTAATAGCTTTATAAAAATAATTATCAATTGATAACATAATTAACAATTTTTAGTACTACGAAAACATTATACTATCTTTTTTTTATATACTTTCACTAAAATCTAAAATACACAAATACAAAAAATTTAAACCTTACCGTAGTACGAAGCGGATGGGCATGTAGGATTCTAGAACCGCTTTTTTCTTAACACGTGTCATCAACAGGAGAGTAGAAGAAACATTTTGACTGAGTAAGCACCTACGTGTGAAGCAGGGAATGTTCTACAATTCGCCATCAGCCACGTAGGCGGTCCAGAGTGTCAATTTTCGTCTTCTTCCTGGGAGGTAAGAGTGGTAAAATTCTATATAAACCCAAAGGGACAAGAAGAAACGGGTATAGAATTTTGAATATTCTGTTGGTCAAAGCAAAGTAATTGGGAGAAATGTCCTCGGAGCAGGAAAGAGGTGAACTCGACGCCAGGGCCAGGCAAGGGGAGACTGTCGTCCCCGGTGGAACTGGAGGCAAGAGTCTTGAAGCTCAGGAGCACCTTGCTGAAGGTGTGCCGACTTGTCGACTTTTCAAACTTAGATTTTATTCATTTAATACTTTTTTAAACACGACAATTTAATTTGACTTTTATCGTGATAAACTACTCATTGTTGATATTATGTGTCGGTAGTTTTTAAAAGATTTCATTGACTTTTCATGATAGTTTACACAATAGAAATAGAGATTGAGTTAGTTCATGGATTCAATTCAATTGTTATTGAATTTGATTTTTGTCACGGTTTAAACTAATAGTTATTGAACTTTTAATTTTGTATCTTCGATCCTACCTTGGGTGTTAAGTTCACATCGACTTATAGCTGGCTAGTACGTTATACTAAGATTATAATTTTACGTTCATATATATATATATATACAATTTTATTGAAGAATCTATTAAGACGCTTTTTAAAATATTTGTAACAAAATTGAAAGTTTTTAGAGTTGCTATTAAGTTCTAAGCTCAGACCATCTTTTCCTTGAAGTTTGTTTACATGTTTACGGGTAAATCTCTTCAAATGTTCAATTGGTTTTAGCAATTTACCCATGTTTAAAAATATCAAACAGTTGCAAAATCGAGTTCGCGGTAACTTCTACTTTTCAAACCCATTCCAACCACTAAAGTGGGAAGTAGCGACTCATTCATAACAATACTAAGTAGTGATTGTTTAATGATGAATGGTGATTGCAGGGCGGAGCCGTGGTGGCCAAACAAGGAAGGAGCAGCTGGGACACGAAGGGTACCAAGAGATGGGCCGTAAAGGAGGGCTAAGCAACACAGGTATGTCCGGAGGAGAACGTGCTGCTGAGGAAGGTGTTGAGATTGACGAATCCAAGTACACGACTAAAGAAAAATAGAAAAACCTTTTTCACAATGTCTCTGAGTTTGAACATCTATGTTCTATTTTCATCTTTAGTTTCTTTTTTTAGTGTCTACTTTCTCTAAAAGTATCTAGAATAAATAGTTAAAGTCTTTCAAGGCTTTTTAGCCTACAACGTCAGGTCTGTATATGGATGTTTCTGCCTTGAGTGAGCAATTAAGGTCGGTCTTTTTCTAGATTATCTGTCTACAAATGCTACATATGGCTAAACAACAGGGATATGGATATGCATATCTACATTGACGATGGTTAAAATGAAATGTTCCCAAAATGAGTAAATTTATCAAGAAAAATAGGGTTGGTTGGTTGATTGTTATGGAATAAAAGGTATGCATTATGATTCTAGTGCAGCCTGGAGTAAGAAGGCGTCAATGGTAGGAACTGGGCGTGTAATAGGAAAATAAACCTAACCTAAGAACTGATAGTGATACAATCCTGAATCAAAGCTTTGAAATATGTTGGTAGAAATCCAAAACCTGCTGTTACCAAACAAAGCAAAATTTAACCTGAATTGAGCCGGTTGCTGTCGAGGGGAGTCACAAAGACTTGGCTTTCTGCTTTCTCTGGCCTTGCATTCGTCTCGCATGCTTAATAGGTGTACGTTTTATTCTCTCCAACGTTGGGTTCAATGGCTGGTTGCTAAAGCAGTGACCAACAGACCTAGCACAAGAAATGGCTGCGCACTGGCCTGAAATGTAATTGCAAACACAAGGTCAAATAATTGTGTCACGAAGTTTGACAGTCTGGCGCGGACATGGAGTTTTGATTACTTGAGGAACTTTAATGTTTCATCAAATAGCTAGAGAGAAGTGAGAACTGGCTCTAGTTTCTATATTGAGAAAGAAGTTGAGTACCTGATATTTGACATCGTACTTGACGGGGTCCTTGAGGAAGTACTTGAACTATCAAGAATTATAATAATATGGATTAGTCGAGTATTCATGTTTTTTTTTCCAACTAAAAGGGAAGTTCACTAGAGGCTGATTATCGAAGCATACACAACCATTCAATTATAATTTTAGGGAGAGATGGGATCGCAATTTACACCCAAATATCCAATTGGAAATAAGACCTCACATTTCTACACGGTTGATTAGATCGCGTCACTGTTAACGAAATTTGCCATGACTTATAAGAAGACTTCACATTACTATACAGTTGATCCGATCGTGTCACTGTTAACGAAACTTGCGAAGACTAATAACCTGATTTTATTGTTGAAAGTGTTATCATGCTTATACGAATACTTCTATTTTAAGTTACTAAATTATAAAAGGGTCACTATATTGAATGTTCCTTTATACATGGTATGCAAGGTTGTACTTAACTATGTTCAGTAGCGCCTACCTACTCAAGAGAAGACTGACCATATGACCATTCTTTAAGAGTGTTTACCTGGAAAAAAACTTGGGGAGCAATAAGAGCAAGCAGGGCTAATGCGTAATACGGCTTGCCGGCTCCCAACAGATAACCTGCAATAAGTAAACACTATTAGTAGCACGTTCATTTCAAATATATTAGAGAGAACAGTCTTCATCAATTTCCAAATCACATTAAGCTTTATATAATAGGGCTTATGATTTCTCAATCTACGTTGCAAATAATTGATAATTCATTTGATCTGACATGGCAGGATAATAGCTTTTGCTTTAGCTTTTAATATCAAAGTCCCATAAGTGGTCTCCTGCAATAATGCGAGGTCACAGAAGTGAGGATGTTGAGAGGATAAAAGAAAAAGGTTTTTGGAACTCTAGCTGCGAAGAACGCAATCTTTCAGACATTGAGATTTAGGAATTTTTTTGCAAGAGAAGGCAAAAAGAGACCAAGCAATTCATTCCTCCAACAATCAGAATGCCAAATGTTTTAATATTTTCTGTGTTGCATACAAACTCTTGGGACCGTTGTCCTCATCTCAGTTAAGTGCTTCGTTGAGAGTCGAAGATATATCTTGTAGATGTACGGATATTGGAGGATAGGGCACAACTGTTACGAAATTATTTGAAATGATGCATGTACGAAAAGATGAAACCCGAACAAGGTGAAGATCCTTCAAAATGTAAATTACAGAAAGCAGAAGCCAAGAAACAAGCAACTTGTATTCTTATTTTTTCAGTAAATTAGAAAATGGTATAGTATGCTTTAAACTTGCGTATGGTTTCAAAGAGAGAATCTCTTAGGAATAAAAAGTGCTAAATGAATTACCAGCAACAGATAATTGAGTTATGTCAATAGCCCCAACGCAAATCCATTTAGCAGTTTCAGCACCAAAAGCTACTGGAAGTGACTGTAACGGCAGTAAATAACAAAAGATGACAATTGAATAACAAAACAAAAGCAACCTGATAAGGCCTAAATTAATTTAACGAAATCAAAAAGTCTGTTTTAGAGGAAATACCTGAAGTCCTAAAGCTCTATCGCCCTCAACACTTTTGAAATCATTTACTATGGCTATTCCCAACTGATTAAGGCAAAGCAGAAGGCAGTCGCATTAGGATTGGATTTTGTGAAGGTACGAACTCAAAAAATAAACTGAGGAGCATACTCCAGCTATGCTGTACAAGAGTGTGAGAACGATAATATCAGGAGTGAGAGTTCCAAATAAAGCTTGACCTGCCCACCTGAGATTGAAATTTGGCTGTTACTGGTAAAGGCAAACTTGTTCACATTATAAAGAATGAGAAATTCGTGATAAATATGATTAATGTAGAGCCTGTAACAATCCAATAAACTTTATACAGAAAAGAAATTGCCGATAACTGCAAAGCGCAAACTAGCCACCGATTGATGGTACCGTGTATAGGACTTGAGCTCAACACACGAGGCCCCACTCGGTGCATTAGAAGCGGATAAAGTAATAAATTTGTGTGGATAAAGTGTTACTCGTTGGCAATTGATTTCATGGCCAATACAAAGGATACATCTTTCGATCAGATTTTGTCTAGGGATAAGAATATGCTCAAAAATCGGAGGCCATTCAAATGAGTGAATATTCTAAAGAAAAAAATTGACTTCAGATGAAACAAACCAAACACAAAGAAAGTTTTCAAAATTTCACATGAAACGCAACCGACTTCATCAACCAGTCAATTACAGATTGAAATGGCAGATTGACTTTATCCACCACTAATGCATGTCAATTTACCTATAACTACAGATCACATGATTTCTTACCATGGTAAACTGATATAACTAGCTCCAAGAGCAAAATTACCAATCCATCCATTTTGTTTTAGCTGCAACCACAAAATAAATGTTCTTAGCATTCAGAAGATCCAATTTAGAAACAATAAACTTTTGTTTGTTACCTTTAGAGGTGGAGCAGAGTATATATATGATAACAAAGAGCCACCTAGAGCAAGGTAAAAGATTGTAGGGAAGTCATGTCCTGCCTGAGAAGGATAAGGACGAAGCTCAGGAAAAAACAGTCCATATGAAAGATGAGTTTGTTTCATGAATTCAATGAACCTACCCACACATCTAACAAACCAGCCAAGCCAAGTCCTCCTAGAAGCAACACCCATATTTGAGTTATAACCTGATCAAATTTATGGAAGGAAAAAACCAGTAAGGAAGGACCATATATGCCTCTCGATGGATATCAAGTGGTTTAGCTCATACCTCGTTCTCAGATATTGCACCAGATGGGATTGGACGATAAGGCTCATTAATTGCATCAATCTCTCGATCATACCAATCATTGATTGTCTAAAAAACCGAAGTACCAAGTCCATCTTATTTGTGCTTGAATACTTTTATGAGTCATAGGAAAGCTTTGCATCAAAGAGAGCTCACCTGCGTATAGCCAGTGAGAAATGGACCAGACATGAGCATGCACGCAATTGATTTTGCCACATCCTCGATAGTCCAATGGAAGTTGCCTGTAAAAAATATAATGTATCGTTGAAGCCATATTCAATAGTTCAATGAGGTAACTAATCAATAAAGCATAATAAAGGTCAGCTAGTACTATCCCCAATTGATCTATATGCGTAATCACTCTTTTGACCACCATCTGATGAATTTGACCATATAATACACAACATGAGAATAGATCTTAAAGTTCTGAAAAGAGAAGAACTCGCTAATTTCATCATGACTCAGAAATAAGTTGATAGTAATACATGTTAGTAGTTCATCAACAATTTTTCATATGCACTTTTGGTATCTTAGTATGTACAAAATGAGTACCAGAAGCGGCAGCACCACAAACTACTCCCCAAACCAAGGGCGGCCATGTAACAGGCTTTGTCAATTGAAGACGAATCTTCCATTTATTCTGCATAAAGTGCACATGAAGAACTTTATTAACGACTTACTATAACAAGTACATTCAAATCTTCCTAAAAAACGAGCTAAGAACATGAAGGTATAACTCACAGTTTCTTGCGCAGCGCCTTTAATTCCAAGAAGCTGGTTGAAGCTCGAACCACCACTTGCCGGCGCTTTATCTGGTGCCTGAGATTTAACTGATCAAAACGAATAAGAAAAATATCAATACAACAGCTTAAATTAAATCGTTTCTTTAAGTTTCGAGAAATCTACACTACCAAGATCAAAGTATTCTACCGGTCAACATTAAAAAAAAAAAAAAGATCCAAACTAATTTTTTTTTTTAAAAAAAAAACGCAATAGATACCTTCATTCGCGTCAGTTTCAGCAGCAACAACCGATAGCCTCCTTCCTAGAACAATAAACAATCATCGTTACTAATAGAAACAAGAATTAACACTTAATATCTCAAAATCGACATTGAAGCCAGAGAAATCCGTGAAGAACAACAAGAAAATTGGAATAGTCATGCAAGTAACATAGAGTTTAAAAGAAAACGCTCGTTCTTCAATTCAAAGGCTATTGGATATCAATGTGTTTCATTTTTTTTTCGTTATTTCCAAAAATCAGTAAAGCATTACAGAGTGAAACTCACTGGAAAAAGAAACAGAAACCGGCGATAAAGAAGATTGAAATCGAACTCTATTGGCTTGGATGCTCGATAATCTTAGAGATGGAGCTGTATTTAGCGTCAACGCCATTAAAGCACTGGGAGCTCTGTCGGATATTGAGCGGAGAGAAAGAGGAAATGGTGAAATTTAGCCGTCGAAGGGGGAGACTAGGAAGTTGATAACTTAACCAGCTTAAGATGCGAGGAAAAGTAAATTTTAAAAAATAAATAAAGTTACTTTCGAGGAGGGTCATTTTACTCTATATTCTAGCTTACGGTAAATAATATGTTCTCACTTACGTGGCACCTTATTATGCGTTTGGGTTTCTATTATTGGAAAATTTGAATCTCGATTCACGTCACGGGTATGATTTCTTTTTTTTTTATGTTTTCTGAAATTGGGTAAAGAAAATTCATTTTGTTTATTTATTAGCATTTAAATTTGAAAAGATATTCGCATATTAATTATATATATATATATATATATTATTGTTTTGTCAATTTTTATTAAAAAAGATAAAAAATAATTTGGTTCCTAAACTTTTTATAAAAGTAACAATTTAGTCTTAAACTTTAGTTTGTAACGAACTAGTTTTTGTATTTTCAATTTTATATCAATTTAATCTTTAAATTTTTCTATGTAACAATTTATTATTTGTATTTTTAAATTTGTAACAATTTAGTTCTCAACATAAACAAAATTTATCAAAAATTGATGTCAAAGTTTTACTATATCATAATGTAGACATTGTATTCTATAAAATTACCGAGTCTCTAAGTAGTCTATTGATTTATTTATGCAAAAAATCTCATTAAATTTGCACATCTAATTATACAGTAGATACTAAATTGTTAAAAGGTTTAGAGCACATTGACTAAATTGTTACATAGTAGAGTTTATAGACTAAAATTGTTACTTGTATAAAAGTTTAGGGACTAAAAGTAGTTTTTAACTAACAAAAAAAATTACTTCTGAGTGTTTATGCTTATCAAAAGTATCCATAACAAAATTGAATAAACCACGAAGTAGGTCAACTGAGAAGAAGATATATTACTGATTTTATATATATATATATATATATATGAAGAAAAACATGTCTAAACTTATTATTAATTTTTATTTCATACCGTATCATTCTCCTAAACTTAGTTTAATTAACATGAAAATCCTCACCGTAAATTTGGAAAAAACAATAAATATGTGACTGTCAATATGGTTACAATTTTTATGTTTTAATCTAATAAATACAGCTTTACATAAGGTTGGTTTTTCGTAAATAAATATTTTATTGGAAATAAAATCCGAGATATCTTAATTATAAGATTTTTTAAAAAAAGAAAGTAATTGGGCTGGGCCACTGGGCTTAGTCAGCCCAGCTTTTGAGTAAGAGGGCAAGATTGTCATATGGATTCAGCCTTTTAATTATTTTATTTTTTATCTATTTATTTTGTTCCCTTAAAAATGTTATAATCTTTGATCAATTTCATGAGAAATTATTTGGTGAATCCCTCAAAATATAGCGGCCATATATGCGAGAGAAGTATCTCAAATTTATATCCACTAATCGTTAAGAGTATGTAATTTTTTTAATACAGCCATGATGATTATTATAGGACAGACACATTGTGACAGCCTCATTGAATAATTTGTTCAACTTCGTATTTACTTCGAAAAAGTCACATTTTGCATTAAAACTTAGTTCTAAGATACCAATATATTTATGTTAGAATTATATAGTTAAGTTTCAATACTGTTGTTAGTAACTCTAACACGTGTTTAAAGTGTATATGAACTTTTCATTTTGTTTCAATACTTTGATAGTGGATTGTAAGTATAAAATTGAAGTTAATGTCAGATGAAAACTTAAAATTTAAATTTTATGTTAAGTAAGTAGCCTATTAGATATCAAATTAAAAAGTCAATGACTCGTTTGAACACAAAATTAAAAGTATAAACATATATCAGACATTTTTAAAGTTTTAGAAACTTAATAAACACAAAATTGAGAGTTTCAAGAATCCACAACGTGTTTTTAAAATTTATGACCTATTGATATATAACTTAAATTTTTCATTTTTGAAAGTTCAAGTATTAATTTAACTTTAATTATTGCTTGAGGAGATAATTAATGCCTTATCTAACCAATTTTATATTGACAGTGGTTAACTAATTGAAACCATTACATTTAAAAGGTCAACATACCAATTTTATTCATACAATATGAGTTTTTCTCAAATTTAAATAATTTTATTATCTATTAGTATTTTCACCGTAGATTTTTAAATATACTTACATATTATAGTTTGGAGCATTTTCACATATAGAAAAATAAACTAAAATATTTATAAATTATAGCAAAATTTTGAGATCTATCATTGACAAACTTCGATCAGCGTCTATTATTGATTAAATCTAAATTTTGTTATATTTTGTAAATATTTTTAACAGTTTTGTCATTTACAATAATTTTTCTTATATTTTTTCTAATATTATAATTTTCTTTAATATTCATAATCAGTCAATTTCTAAAAAAAAAAAGCAAAATGCCCTTTTGGTCCATTTGTTTTGATGAAGTGCATTTAGTCCTGAATAAGTTTAAAAGGTTTATCTCCAACAAAAAAAAATCACTAAATTTAATATAAAAAATTAAATTTAAGATTTTTATAGTATTTCTATCTTTTATCTCTCATCTCCCTTGTTCTCTCAAATTCTTCTTCATCATTTCTCTCTCCTTTTCTCTTCCATCTCCATTACATATATGTAGGGTTTAGGGTTTATACGTAATGGAGATGGAAGAGATAAATGATGAAGAAGAAGGAGAAAGAACTAAGGAGAGGAGATTAAAAAGATTTTTAAAAAATGTTAAATTTAATTTTATTATATTAAATTTAATGATTTTTTTTTTTGTTGGAGACAAACCTTTTAAACTTATTTTTCAAAACTCATGAACGAAAATAGCTAATATGAAAACTCAAGAATTAAATGCACCTATTCATCAAAATTCAGGGACCAAAGAAATATTTTTCCAAAAAAGAAAAACCTTTAAACAAAGAAATTTAAAGTTTATTTACAGTACAAACACTAAAATTAACCTAAACTAAAATTAAAAAACCTCATCCTAACAGTATTTTAACTTTGAAAATATATTATATTTTAATCAATAACTTTGACATGGAGTGTTCATAAATTAAAGAAAAATAAAATAAAATTCGTGACAAGGGGACAAAGATAAGAGTTAGGATATACCAAATATAATTCATTATTTGTCTCCTTCAAAAAAGGGGAAAAAAAGATTAATTAATTAATTATTCTATTTAAAGATAAAGTTATGTTCAAATCCGACTCCGCAATAATTCCAATCATCTAACCTTTCTTATAATTTTAAAACTATTTTAAATTTTAATGGAGCACTACCCCCAATTAAATCAATTTTTCTATACCCTATTTGGTTTGGTCATTAATTTTAAATTATTACTATTATTATTATTACATAAAACAAACAGGCAGCTTTCAATCAATTCAATGCCTCTTTCTTTCCCATGAAAGTAATTAAAGGTAAAAATACAGTAATATAAATAAATTTTCAAAATTATTTTATAGATTTTTCCATAGAATTTCAAATATTTAATTAAATTTTTGTTCGTTTTGCAGAGTTTTATTTTTTAAAATTCAAAATATTATTATTGAGTAAACTTTAAATTTTTTTTTTATACTTTCAAAATAGTAAAATTTTTATATCCGAGAAAAATATAGTCTAACAAATAAAAATTCTGAAGTTTTTTTTTTCAATATAAATTGTTTTTTTTTTCCAAGATCATTTTGGTGTTACTTTTTTCTTTTTATTGAAAAAAACAATAAAGAGTGAAAACGAAATATAATAAATAAGCAAGAAAATGTTGCTAATTAATATGAATATAATTATCGTAAACAAATAATAATTTTTTAAAGGCATATTTATGTATCTCCAACATTTTATCAATAAAATTGAGCCCTCACATTTTCATCGACGTTAACATTTTAAAACTTGATTATGTTTGTTTTTATTTTTAAAAAATTGTTTAGAAAAATAATTTAAATGTGAGATTTTTTAAGAATAAAAAAAAAACAAACTATTTTACGGCAAAAAATTACTAAATGACAAAAACTTAGTACACTTAATTTTGTTAGGAAGTATAAATATTTTGCTCACTTTACCAGTTTTTATAATTTTTTTAAAGTAAATCCAACAGTGTCTATTTTATTATTTTCTATTTTTATTATTTTTACTACATTAAAAGGTGGAATCTGAGAGAATCATTTGTTTGTCTTTTGTAGACATAAAAAATTCCAACTAAACCCAATAATCAAATATTGCTAAGGGGAGTTTGTTTCTTATAAAAATAATATCACTAATTTCAATTAATATTATTTAATTAAACTTACTATAACTTAACAATAGATAATTGAAAAGGTTATCAATAACTCAATGCACTAGACCAACCATCAAGGCCAATGGAAAAGCTTTTGAGTTATTATTTTAATCTTTTTCAAATTCTAAACATGGATATTTTTACTCTCTACTAATAGTTTAGGGTTTAGGGTTTCTTAAAAATAAAAATTAAGATGTTTGTTTTACCAAAAAATTGTTTATTACGAAGGGTTTTGAATGGTGTTTCTCGAGAATATTGAATTGTAGTTGTTTATGGAGAGTCATGTTTATTACTGTTAAACAATTTTTTTCCTACTCCACGTCAAAATTCACTCTTTAATTAAAAGTAGTAAAATCTCAGCAGTATTGCTACTACCGAAAAACAACGATATGATATGCATTTTTTAATAACAATCTAAACTATTTTGATCTTAAGAAAAAATCCAACTTCAAATCACAATGATATACATTTGCAATTATCTTTAAACTCACACATGAACCATGTTTGGTAAAACTTTACATTGTGATACTTTTAGCTAAATCATATTTTGAAATTTACTAAACACGTGAAAGTAAAATAGTTTCAAACTAGTAGTTTTAAAAGTACGTACAATCCTAACTGTCAACACATATCATAATTTTACGGTTAAATTATCAAAAGTATGTCTAAGTTATGAGTTGATTTCAATTATACTCCTAACCTTAAAAAAGTTCTAATTTTTTAACATTTTAAATTTAAAGTACCATTTTTCTTTAAAAAACTTTCAAAAGTGCTTTGTCTTTTATGTATTGTTTAAGCGAACAAATCTAAAGAAATACTCAAAAAAAAAATTGGAAGTTAGGGTAAGTAAAAGAAATAATAAATAAAATAATTGAGATTGAAAAGATAAAAACAACATGTATGATTCACAAATGAGTCACATATCTATCTTTGTTTATTCATTTATTTATTTCATTTATGTGCCTAGATTTGTTTACCTAAGTAAATACAAACTTGCTCGTTTATGAATTTAATGACAATAGCCTACCATGATTGTCTATAGATTATAATTTATTTTATTAATAATATTGTAAACATACTCGGAAAATGTTTTAATACAAAACAAAATAATAATAAAAACATGTAGTTTTCAAGAGAATTAAGTTTGTCTTTAAAGTCAACACAAACATAGCTCAGTTGATATAAAATATGCACTATCAATCAAACGGAAAAAAATTTGAATCTCCACCCCACGTAAAAATGGCCTCAAGCAAGAGCATACCTCCTGGGACAAAAATTCAAAATAGATTTGTTTATTCTTTGGAATATTTTGACAAATAAGTACTTTATCATTAAACAAACGATCTCTAAACATTCATTAATTAATTCTATCTCCACCCAACATCGAAGCGACATAATTAAAGTATTTCTCTTTTATCAATCAAAGTTGCAACTATGTCTCTCCCATGCTACGAATGCTTGTAACCACAAAATATAACGACCACGATTTGACTTGACAATCATCTTCTATGGATGAATTCTCTTATTAATCTATGATTACCATTTTCGTATAGTTTGTTTTTCTTCCATTTTGTATGCTTAAAAAACACAATTCTAGTATTATATAAAATGGTAACGTCATAAAAACTTAAACACTTCATTGTTATTAATAGTCAACCTGATCAACAAATATCCGTTCAAATATTTATCCCACATTTAATTATTACTTTTTTAAAAATACAAATTCAACGAAGTAAATCACAACAAGATATGTTACCCCTTAGAATATTAAAATTTGACACATGAAAAATGAGTCGTTTAGTATATTTTGTTTAAGAGGTCGTTGGTTAAAATCCTTCCACCCTACTTAAAACGTAATATCAATTTAAAATTGTGACGTCCATCGAGTTGTTTTTTAGTTTTTTTTTTTTTTGCTCAAGCAACATTAAGTTCATTTTTCTTTTGGGAATATGATTTTTTTTTTTTAGTAAAGATATATAAATATAACCCACTCTAATATTTTAGGGTAAATATGTAGTTTGCAAATTGTGGGTATGCTTCTTTGAAATCATTTTTGTTTTGTATTTTGGTCGAAGATTTAATTAATTATTCTCAATCTAATTCTAAAAGTGGATGTAGATTGTTTTTTATTCTACATGCCCTCATTTTTCTCCTATCTTCCTTACTTTTGATTGGTTTACTTTGTCATATTTATTGACTTTTGACAAAATATTAGAAGTGCAATTATACCACATTCGAAAATTTCAAAAAAGTGATGGGCTCCAACCACTATAAAAAGAGTCTATGTTTTTTGTTTCAACTTGTCCGTTTAAGAAATACTTTTAAGTTTAAGTATGCTAACTCTAGTTAAATTCTATTTTGTATTATCTAGTTGGAGAACGAGATTAAGGGGACGTTTGGGGCGTCTGTGGATTTAATAACTTGTGTGTTTTTATAGTCTGTGTTTTGGGTGCAGACTATTATTCTTTGGTTTATAATAGCTTGTGTTTGAGTTGCTGATTATTTTAGTATATGTATTGTTGAGTCTAAATTATAACAATATGTAAATTAAATGTAGGTTATTTTAGATCGTTTATGATTTTTTTGTAATATTATTCTTTATCATATAAATAATTATGTACATGAAATATTATCTTTTAGAAATATAATTAAACTATGTGTTCTACCAATTTATAGAAAATTAACTGGATTTTAATTTATCTTAAAAAACTTTTTTTTTTATTGACATTTTTTAAGATACCTTAGTTAACATGAAATTGTAAAAAAAATATATTGTACAAATGCAATTCATGTCTTTCATTTATAAAATTCCCTTTCTTTGAGGTACAAAATTAGTTCTAAAATAAAGCATATAACTCGTAATTACCCTATATTTTTCTGGTTAATCTTTTTTACTCTTTTTACTAGGTTTTGAAATAAAATTTCAAAAACATTTTTTACTTTAAATAATTTAAAAAATACCATAGTTTTCTTTTTTAACCTTAATATGCTGACTTCAAATTGAAATAAACTAATATTTTAATCTTAAATTTAATTATGGGAAAATTATAATTTTTTATCAAAATATATTTGAGGAAAAAGTTTGTATTTTAATTTTTATTTGGGCTCTAAGTTTTTTTTCAACATTGTAATCTTTAAGTTTAAAAAATAATTTTAAGTCTTCAAGCCAATTAAATTGACCAACAAAAAATAAAAATGTTAACTAAATTAGGGATTTCTATACATATAGCCTAAATAAATATACCTAATTATACAATTACAGTATGAGCTATTATTTTAACAAAAATGTGACCTAATTTACTTTTTTATCTCTCTATCATATATATACATGTACATTATCACTGTCTCCTAAAATGAAGAAAAGATTAATTTTAAACAAGATAATCTAATAATACTAAGTTTAAAAAATCCAAAAGAAAAATGAGAAAATGTATTTTAAAAAATATTATTATAATTAAGTTTAGAGTGTATTTGAAATGACGTATAAAAACAGGTTTTTCAAAAATTCGTTTTTACTCAAACCCTTTTGATATATACTTCTTAAAATAAAAACATCAATGTGTTTGACAACTCTCTTTTAAAAGTGTTTTTATTATAAAAAAAAAATTAAAATTTACATGGGACTCTTGTTAGTTTGGTGTGTTTTCAATGGCTAGTGTCTGGAAATCTTTTCGTCCTAGGCACCCTACGGTGTCATGGCGCAGTCCCCTTTGATTTGAGCAACATTCCCAAACATTCTCTTATTTCATGGCTAACTATTCGAAATTGTTTAAAGACTCATGATCGTGTGAGACTGTGGTATTCTAATATCCCTAGTAATTGTATTGTATGTACTGCTGACGTTGAGTCTAGTGTCCACTTATTCTCTAATTTTTTTTTCTAGTTATGTATGTGATCTTTTTGTGTGTTTGATAATCTTTTCGTATTTGATCGTTGATTTGTTTTAGTCGATTTTTGTTGTATCTTAATCTTGAACCGTGAGATCCCTCTCTCTCTTCTTAACAAACCATTACCTTTGTAAAACAATAAAAAAAGTCATGGCTTTAAATAATTTTAAGAAACCAACATTTTAATGACATGCCAATATGGTACATAATTGTTAGGTTGGACCATTCCTTTTAAATTGTTGTGTAGCTAATGAATGTATGTGTCATCAATTGTACTATGTCTCCTATGGTTGCAAAGCACTTTGCTCCTTTTAGCAAAGAACAATTTCCTTTTTTTATTTATTTTTTAATCACAAATAATAAATAACATCAAAGAGAATCCAACACACATTAAAGCAATCCACCATTGCCAAATATTCATGGCTTTAATAATGAACCCTATTTTGCTCCAACCTCCCCAAGCATCTCCCCAAACAAATAATTCCAAGAATTGTTCCAATTGTAGAAATCACATTCCATTTATTATGCTATTATTTTATAATTATTTCTTTTATTCTTAGTATACTTTTTAAGGATGATGTAAAAAATTATAGAATTTAAAATGTTTGCTGAGTTTTAGGTACATTTAATTTATTCTTTTCTTTCTTTTACAAAAAATATTTTTTTACTTTATTCTAAATCTAAATATCATGCGTTATTTTTTCGATGTCTATTTAACTAAACATCTTTACGTGTTATTTTTTTTAGCAATGATTAAGTGTAACTTAATTTCATACTCCCACTTTTATATACATCACAATATGTTTTAATTTTTTTTAAAAAAAATATCAAATGGCCACATGTCAATTTTTTATTGGACAAATTACTTGACTGCTTAAAGATAGATATAATAAAACGTTGACCACCCTCATGTCAAAATTGAACTTATGAATTAGAAATCACGAGATTGATAATATTTTTAAATTATTTTGTCAGACATACAAGAAGCTTAAAGATAAATCATGTCGAGAAGAAAAATAAAATATTCTTTCAACTTATTAAAAATTTAGGGGATAAACTATAAACTTTATAGCATATTCCCATTTTACGTGTCACACTAAACGAATTTGAATGCTCGATTTTAATTCAAACATCAAATATTGTCTAAAGTTATTAAGTATCTCTTTTCATACTAAGATTCTAAACAGAACAAGAATATTTGCTTTTAAATATGCGACATTATTGTTGTCTAAGGTAATTTGATCAAAATATATTATTTAGATGGATTAATGCGAATATTATTCATTTTATTTTTTTTTAGCAATGGACGAATATTATTTCTTAAATCTAGTTATTTCAAACAACTGAATTAAAATTTATAAAATTTCCTCTTATTTTCTTTTTCAAAAAATACTTAACTCCTTGAATTTTGGGTTTAGTTTCAATTTGATCTGTATATTTTAAAACATTTAAGTTTTGAGTTTGATTTCAATTTAGTCGTTAAGTTTCAAAATATTACCATTTTATTTTTGTTTAGGAACAATAATTGGACACAGTTTCCTTTACTTACAAAAAAAAATGTTTTTTATTTGAAAACAGTTGGACCGAGATAAGTGCACCCTAAATATATTTCTTTTGTTTAATTAGTCTTTAGATTTCAAATTTTACATTTTTTAAAATTTAGAAACTAAATTGAAACTACGCTCAAAATTTAAGAATTAAATGCATAATATTTTAAAACATAGAAAAATCCAAAATCTAGGATTTAAAAGTATTTTTCCTAAATTTATGATATAATTGGATGAAATTAAAAGTTAAGATTCAAAAGATGATATTTTCCTAAAAACAGTAAAAGACTTTTGGATAAATTAAACAGTAATGTCTGAGTTTATTAAAAATTTAATGAAAAGCAAATAACATGCTTTTCATTTCATAGTCAACAATGTTGGTCGCATCGGTGACAATGCACTTTTCTTTTTTTTATAATTCTAAAGTTATTAAAATCACTTTTATCATTTTTTTTAAATTTATCCTAAAACATCTTTTTAACAATTCGAAGTTAATTTTAACTATATTAAAATCACATTTAAAAATATCAAATTAATTTTAAGTTATTAAAAAGATGTGTTTTTTTATAATAAAAAAAAAGTGATTTTAATAATTTCAAAATCACCTCAAACATGCACTTCATTTATATAAAATAAAAAATAAAATCAACTTGTACTCGTATTTAAATTGTCTTAGTTAAAACTTTAAAGATTTTAAACAGTTAATCTTATAATTTAAGGACTAGTTAAAATATTATCTTAAATCAAAAGGTCAACGATTTAGTTCTTTAAAATAACCATGATTTGTCAAATAGAACTAACTATTCAATAGTAATTGACATGATCTTCCATCGTATAGCTCCAAATTTCTTATTATACTAAAATAATGATGATTCAAACTTATAATGGTCAATTAAAACCCTAATTATATCTCAAATTATGCCCGATTTCAAATTTGTGTCCCTATAAAATAGGTGTGTAATTATTTTTTATTATTATTTTTTTGGAAAAATATGGCCCCCTAATTGTTTTTTTAGGCAGAGTGGACATCAAATTTTGAAAGCTAAGAAAACAAATTTTTTCATTTTTTTTTGTAATTTGACCTAAGTGAAAGCCATAATAGAACAAAAAAAAAAAAAAAAAAACCAAACAAACATAAATTTAAAAAATAAAACATAGAAAATAAAATGGTTATCCAAACGATACCGATATTATTCACGTATATAAGTCCAAAATGTCATTATTAATACATGTAGTTGACATGCATTATATGGCAACCACGACATGTTTAATGTGCAAGCAAATTCCTCTAGCACATGTGACAATGGGATGATCTAACCTCGTTTAATCAATTAATTAAATTTACGTTAATGTGATTCAAGAATCTAGAATTTTGCCGTCTTTAATTAATTAATAAAGAAATTAAATTGTCACACTTCCACATTTTTATAACGTTGGACTTTTGCAAATTGGATAAATATAAAAGCAGACAATAAGTTGCTTTTAGTGAAATAATAATATTCCTACGGCTCTTAGTTTCCTTTAACTTTTCAATTTTTCATTGGTTTTTTTTTCTTTTATATAAAAAATGGCAATTTCTTCCTCTTCTATCATTAATTATTAATATTTTGGGTAGTTCTTCTAAATTACAAAAATTACAAAAAAAAAAAAATATTTACAAATATATATAAAAAAATATTTACAAATATATATAAAAAAATATATTTATAGAATCTATTAGGTTCTTATTTATAGAAAGTGACATTTGTAAATATTTTGGTTCACTTTGTTATATTTAAAAATAAACCCTTAATTTAATTTAAAAATGATAACATTTTGAAACAGTGTCGTAGGTATCAACCAAAACCTAAGATAAGTCTATCTCTAAAGTGAAATAATACTCTGAAGAAACAAAAGTTGTATCCAATATGATCTTCTAAAAGATTTTCTAGTACAATCTCAAAAGTTATAACTTTACAAAGAAACAACGCAATTAACTAATTAATTTGAAAATAAAAAATAAAGCACTAATTAATATAGATTAATAACTAAATAAATATTAAACTTAAATATATACTAATGATCTTATAACTTCCACTCCTTGCGTAAGTTTGCCGTTAGACATGAAAATTAAATATATATATATATATATAGTATATATATATATGTTAGATACTTTAATAATATAAAGTATATAAGATGAGAAGAGAAAATTAATTTTGTTATAAGCTAGGGCGAAGCTGAGCTGGAAGCATGATCCAGATCCGCCAAACCTTATCCATTTTACTTATAATATATATATATATATATATATTTAAAATAAATTAATAAATAAAATATATAAAGGAAGAAGTCATAGTTGTGTGATTGAGTTGAGAAGAAGAAGATAGAATCCATTTATTTTGTAATTATTCTTTCTATCATTTGCATCTTTTATACTTTTACTCTTACAAAAGTCAAAAACCTACATCTCTCAAACATCAATCCATAATTATTATTTATTTATAAATTAATTTAATTTCCTCCATAATCATTTCTATTGTTTTTTAAAAAATATGCGGGAATTTAGCTTATAGCTTTATCAAAATATACCAATTTAGTATTCTAATCTCTTGATTTTTCTTTTAATTTCATTCTTTATTGAACAAAATTGGATAAGTGTATCAATTTAGACCATTCACTCCTTGTCCGAGTAATTATGTTGCCAATCTTTTCTATTTGATGTACTTGTAGAAGAATGTTTAACCTCTGTTTCTAACTCTCTATAACTATTGTGTTTGTCTGCTATTATATAAATTAAACCTAACAATTATTTCTCGAGTCACAATGCTAATAGTAGAGTAATTGTTAGATAACTTGTTTGAAATACGAAAATAATAGTAATACTTGTAGCAAACATTATTGTAATATATTTTTCCTCAAAGAAAAGAAAAGGAAAAACTATTATACTCGGACAAGCTAAATTTCAAATTTTGATTTTTTTTTGGATAAAACGTATAAAACATAGACAAGTTATACGAATACGTTAAGAAGTAGTCGAAAAATGATATTTTTGCATACTTTTACGATAATATGATATTCTCTTTTATTAACTGCATCGTAGCTTTGCTTTTTTTTTTTTATTTCAAATTATTTTACAAAAGCCATGTAATTCTATTTTATTAATTATTATTGCAAGTATAGTCATGAAATTTAAATTGATTTATTGTAAATAAAAAATGATATTTATTGTGCGAATAACCCCATTGTTCCATCTATTTGATGCAGAAAAAAGGTATTTCAGAAATTTGGCATAATGCTCCTATTTATATTTATTGTGCGAATAATCCATCACATAGACACATACGACATAAATTTAAATATAATAAATAATAATAATGATAATGATAAAATAATAAATAATAAATCATCACATTTTCAAGATGCCTATTGACATTCGGTTTGATGGGATTACTTTACCCGGAAAAAACTTAGGTGAATTTCCAATGCATATAGACTAATTTTTCATCTCTTCGTCACACAAAAATAAAAATAAAAAATTATTTTTTTTAAAAAATAACTTTTCATCTTGTTATTGTGTGGTCTAAATATGTAGAGCATATAGATAGATGCATCTTAGGATGTACTTAATCATTACTCATTTGACACACGATGTGGAATTGTGGATAATGAAAGGAACTTCCCCCACTCGCCTTATTACATCTTTAAATATTTATTCATGTAAATAAATTTTAATAAATGTCGATAAAAATACTGATATTATATTGTCATGTCAATGTCTTAAGGATTTTATATTAAAAAAAACAAAAAAAAAAACCTCACAATTTTAGAATGTATTTGGTTCAATAAGTGTTAAATTTAAAAAATAAATCATTTTGAAAAAAAAATGAAATATTTGACCACCTTTGCAAAGTAGTTTTTAAAATATTTTTAAAGTTTATTTTAAATAGTTTTATAACAAAGTTTAAAATAAACATATATTTCCTTAAAACAAATAATTTTTCTAGTCAATCCGAACAGATACTAAATAAGACAAAATTTTTTTTTTATTGTCAATTAGATTTGAGACGAGACTCTAAATAATTTACTAATGTCAACAATTTAAAAAAAAAATATATTAATTTTACGCATTTTAAACAATTTAAACTGTCTAATTATTAATACACATTAGTAGTATATATAATGAAAATGTGAATTTAACCATGGTATTGATGTGACACCACATAAATATATTTGAAATTATTGATAAAAAATGTTGGATGTATATTTAATTCCTCATGCTCATGCGACACCATTTCACCAATTTTATTTTACTTGTTCTTTGAAATACGCAACAACATGGATCGAAAAGAAAAATAATGATACATTTATTGATAATATATATGTTTCAAACTGTCCACATGTAAGCATATAACTCAATGGTACCCTGGTTGACACATATCTTATTGCAACCGAAATTTGTCCTAGTTAGTAAACACATGGATTACTATTGCAACTTCGTAAAACCAATGACCTCAAATTTATTCAATAATTATTTATATCTCATCGTTAAAATAGAGTTGTAAAACATTCCGTGGTAGGTAGGACAAATGGAAGGTTTTGTCCTATCAAATATATTATCTACTTACTTTTTCAAACCTAACTTTTACATTAAAGCTAATGAGCCTCAAAAAACAAAAATATCAAATCTTTATCAACAATCCAATAAACAATATTTGATTAAAAATGCACAAAAAATTGAAATAATTAAGATATCAAGATATCAATAAACAATTTTTATTTTTATTTTTTAATTTAAGCATATGTGGAAATTTAAACTTTTGATTAACATTATTATAAATGTGGGAATGGAGATCCAAAACTATGAAAAAAGTTATTAGTACTTTTAACTTATTTTAATATGTTGATGGAGTTGGTGAAAATTAAATAAGTTATTGCTTTTTTAGTTTACCTAAAAAATGGTTTAAAAATTGAATATTTAATATTTAGGAAAAAAATAAATAATTTGGGTGAATTTCAATTGAATCTTGCTTAAACTTAAACTTAAGTAATGATGATCAAGTTAAACTAATAAATAATTCATAATTCTTTGAAACTAAAAAATATTCTTAATCCCGAATAACATTTCATTTTATGGTCAAAATAGTGGCTGAATATCTACTTTCTAAAAACTAGCAGTAAACATTCGTGTTTAGTTTTTTTCAACTGACGTTATAGGGTAAATTTGTTCTAGTACTATAAATATCGATAACTTTTCTTCCGAAAACATATATATCTTTTTTTTTTTTTTTTGTTGTTGTGCAAAACAAATGTGACGCTGGAACTATATGAATCATTCATCGACATTATTGTATCATATATAACATGTGTAATATGTGGGTTCTTGGATTTATTTATTTACTACTTTCTTTTTTTATTTATAAAAAAGATAATGGTAGAAATAGCAAAAACCTGGGAGGCGGTTGAAATTTTGGTAAAATTCTGAGTCAATAAGTTTTATTTGGCAAAAGTGTGTCACGCACATGTCATATTTTTAAAATATTCTCGTTTTGTTGGATTCATTGATTTAGTAATTACCTGCTAATTAATTTAAGTTCAAACAAGTAGCAAACTTAGTGCATTCTTCTCAGTTTTTATTATTTTAGATAACAATTATAATTATTTTAATTATGATTAAGATTTTTATTATTTTAAAAGACAACAATCTCAAGAAAATGTGTATTTCTACAAACAAGTATCTAACCACTATTTATAATCACATTTTATTTATTACCATCTTATTATATTATTATAACATTAATCTGTCTTTTTTACAAACAAATAAGTATTCACTTTTTCAGTATTGTTGTTTTTGTTACAACCTTACAACGAATTAGGCTCTTTCTGTTTTTTCCTTTATAAATTCGTAATTTTTGTAATTGATGGAGTTATAAATACAATGTAATTGTTCAAACTTAAATGAAAATGAAATTGTGAATACAACATAATTGTAAATAAACGAGCTCTCCTTCTGATTTTATTTAAATTTATATTTTATATTAAAATATATTTTATCTAACTATTTTCGAATTAATCCCAATAAAAAAAATCTTCCTTATTTTTCTCCTCAACTTATAAATATCTATACGGTCGAAAAGAGGCTACTGGAGAGAAACATTCATTTTTCCCATTCGCCTCTTTTAGTGATTGGTTATCGTGTTATAGGTTGTAATTTTACATTTAAATTATTAAATAAATAAAAAAACAATAAAAAACAATAAATTTACGTTTAAACAAGTTTTTTTTAGAAAATACTATTTATTTTGCCTTTCACGTAAAATAATATAGATTTGAAAAAACAAAATCTCTATACATCCAAAAAATCTCAAGTTAAAAAGAATCACTAATAATATCTCTCTCTTTTTTTTTTTTTTAATTTATAATGAGCTAAATTAAACATCACTGTCACTCTCCTACCTTCTCGTCTTTTTCGCTCCCTCTTTTTTTTTTTTTTTTCTTTCACTAGAATTTTGTTGTAGCATTATAGTTAAAGTTTCTAATGGCCCATGTCGTCTGGTCATTGGCTTCCCTCACATACACACGTTCTATAGACAACCAAAACCAAAAGTGTTAAAAACCATATTGGGTGATATTAATTTTGGCTTCATGTTTAGATACACTATATTTGATGTTTGGTAGCTGTGATATTTGGTTTAGTTACAAGGTATTTTAGTGTTTTAAACAGTTTAGAAACTCTCCAAGTTGAATTCTTGAACGTTGTACGTTTTAATTTAAATGAAGGTATTTTTGACAATTTCATTCTTTTATTTTCATTATTTATTCGAGTTTTCCATTTTAATAATTAATTTTTTTCTATTTGTTTAAAATAAAACTTTAATTTTGTCATTTATTTAGTCACCCCTTTATAAAAGTCAAGATGTGATGACGGATAAGAACTTGATCCAATAAGTGTGTTTAATTGTTTGTTTGTTTTTTCTAAAAAAAAAAATGTAACGATATTGTTAAAATTCTAGCTATGCATTTTTGTTTCTAACTTTTTTTTACTGTCCTCAAAGTGACCTTGGTTCGACAGTAAATTGACTTTAAGAGAGCAACAATTTAGTCTTTAAAATTTTAGTCAGTAACTAGTAAATAATTTTGACACTTTCAAGTTTGTAACAATATGGAGCCCATAAATAACTTTAATAAGTACCAATTTAATTCTTGTACTCCATAATTTGTAATGATTTAATTTCTATTGTGAAAATTTGTAGAATTTAATTAATAAAATATTTTATGCATGTAGATCAATAAAATGATCTGATATCAATTTATTTTATAAACTATAAATAATAAGTTATTACATAACAAAAGTTGACATCGATAAATTTCAAAATGTAAAAACTAAAATTTTGCTCATTAAAATTTATGATCATTAAATGGTTACAAATTTGATAATGCAGTCAACTAAATCGAAGTTACGATAATTATAGTTTGGAGATTAAAATCGTTCCATGAAAGTTTATAGACCAACAATATTTTTTATAACCTTAATTTAGTTAAACCATATTATATATATATATATATATATATATATATTTATATGCTAAAAGCATAGAATACATATATTAACAAGTCAATTAAGATTGATGAGTACTTGTGTCTAGAGCTACAACAATGGACTGCTAGTTTGATCAACCTACCATTGTTGTCTCTTCAAGAAGAACAAGATATATGTACCGTATCGGTTATTTTAATTTTAAAACTCAAGCATTTGAGTGTATTTTACAAAATATTTGAATGTGAACCAACAATTTAAAATTAGCTATTTAAAACTAGACAAAAAAAAATGCTTTGGAACATAACTTCATGAAGTATCACGTCTAGACATCAGTCAACGTATACATCTCATGTACGTTTAAATACTACAAAGGAAAAAAAAACATTAAAAAACCTATTGCAACATTTTTATAAGAGCCAGCAAATTGTGGAGAAATGAGAATTTATCATTGAGCTATGCTCATTTGGACAAAACTTTTCGATTATTAAATCTTGAAAACGACAATGTACGTGAACTCAAAAATTAGTGTTTTTTTTCATCCAATTTTCATTAAAAATTATAAAAATAAATTTCATCCAATTTTCTTTGTATGTATTTACATTTTCATCCGATTAAACTTTAGATTCGACGACTATTTGCTATTTATACCAATGTTTATAATTCAATGAATGAGTGAAAAATGTTTCTACAATGATTACGGGAGGGAACATTTATTAAATGGAAAAATTGTAACACGTTTGATAACGTTGTTTCCCATTTTTTTAAAAAACAAATTTGTTTAATAACCATTCTCCTTACTCGTTCCAAATTTTAAGGAACATATCTAAAAATAAGACTAATTTTAAGAAACTATATTATGTTTTTACTTTATATATAAGCTTAGATGAAAATGGATTAAAAAAAGGCGTTTGGCTATGGCTGAGTTGGGTCGTCAAAGTTGGTTGTCTATGAAAAAAATACGATTATATTTGTAAAAATAATTGTAAAAAATGCAAAAAAAAAAAAAAATCAACACTTAACTAACAATACCTACTAGATTTAAGATTTAATAGATGTACATAAACTAAAATTATATATTTGAAGGTATATAGAGTAGAATTAAATAATTTGAAAATACCTACGAGAAAATGAAATATAATATAGAAAACATAAATATATCAAGTAAACAAAATTTAAACTTAAAGTAGAAAGATAATATATTAAAAAAAAGAAAAAAATATCATTTTGATTTTTGAGTTTTGGTGAATATGTGCTTTTAGTTCGTGTGTTTTTAAATTAGTCATTTTAGTTCATGAATTTTAAAGGTTTATGCAAACAAAAAAAATCATTAAATTTAATATAAAATTTAAATTATATTAAATTTAAGATTTTTAAAATTTTCCTATTTTACTCTCTCCTCACCTGGTTCCCTCTTTCTCCTTCTTTCTTCCATCTCCATCACATATAAACCCTAAACCCTACATACAAGGGATATGGAAGAGAGAAAAACAAAGAATGGGAGAGAAAGGAGGAAGAAGGAGAGACAACTAGGAAGATGAGAGATAAAAGATAAATATTAAAAAAAATCTTAAATTTAATGAATTTTTTTTTATTGTAGTGACCTTTTAAACCTATTTTTGAAAACGAAAATAACTAATTTAAAACTCAGGAACTAAACGCACCTATTCACCAAAAATTAGGAAACAAAAGAATATTTTTTTCTAAAAAAAATTATAATACTTTAAAATTTCATGTTTTTTTAATTTAAAATTTAGTGGATGTTTGGGCCTCTAAATATGAAATTGATGAAGCAAGTTCCATATTTGAGACTCTAAATAAAATATGATCTAATAACCATGTTTATAACTAGTTATACTTACAATTAAGTAAATTCTATTTAATAATCCATTTTTAATAAAGTATTTGCTACTTTCCATCTCTAATAATCGCAAATTATAATTACTACTAGTCATCTAATATTCCTTTAGTGATTAAAATAAACTTTATAAGAAATAAAGTATTAAGCTATCGTTTGATAACAACTTTCGTCTTTTGTTTTTGAAAATGAAGCTTAATTTCTCTATTTTTTAATTTTTTTTTGAATTTATGGTTAAATTACACAATTTTTTCTCCTTTGTAAAGTTCGATAGCAAGCTGAACATATCTATTTTCCTCTCTTATTATTATTATTATTTTAATGTTTTCAATACGACTTCGTTTTCTTCTTTTTGTACTTTCATTGTTAGATATTTTCTCCAATTTTTCTTATATTTGTGACGCACCCATTTTTTCTGCACGTTGATATATATATATATATGTATATATATGTGTGTGTGTATGAGAGATATAACCATTTCATTTTTAACCTCAGATAACACTAACTAGTAAATTTAAAACAAAAAAAAAAGTCTTTAAAAACTATTTTTTAAAATTTTAAAAACTTGACTTCTATATTTTTAATATAGAAAAATGGGAGCTTAAAATAGACAATTTGTAATTTTTTATAGAATAAAATTTTACATATTAATACTAAAAGTAATTGAAAAAGTCTAAAAAAATAACATTTATCTAGGAGAAAAAAGAATTTACGAAAAGAAAAAAAAAAGAATAAAACGAAAAAAAGAAAAAAAAACCCTAATTGGAAATATATATAAAAGAAAAATGTAAAAAGAAAAATAGTGAGAGAGGGCAGAGTAGGAGAGAGAAAAAAAAGCTGATAGTGTAAATCTCTCTCCCTTTCTCTCTGTTTCTCTCCCTGTTGTTTATGCAGTCTCTTTGCTATCTCTTCCTCTATAAATATCAAACCAAACCTTCATTTGCTCGAACAAATCTGTTCCTTTGTTCATCTTCTTGGCGTTTGCTTGTAACGATTCACAACTTAGCATCGTTTTCGCATACCAAACTCCAATGGATGCTTATCCTTTGCACATGGCCATGGCGGCTCTGATAGGAGCCTCCGTCGTTGCTGTTTCGGCTTATTATATGCACCGGAAAACCCTAACTCAGCTCCTGGAGTTTGCTAAGTCTGTTGAGAGAGACAGAGAGCGAGATGATAATAATTTGGATGTTGAGTCACCGAGGCATTCCAAGAAGCAGCGTGGAAACCATGTGCGCCGGAAGGGGACTGGTTATAATCGGAGAGCCTCCGCTTCGTTGCCGGATGTTACTGCTATTTCCGGTGGTGCTGATGGTGATGATAAGCGAAATGGACAAGTTCTGTTGGACGTGATTCCGGCAGGGCTCCCGAGGTTACATACACTCCCTGAAGGTATGGATTCTATGGATTTCTGCTTTGAATGCTTAAAAACTATTCGGTTTTTTGAAGTGGTTTATGTTTCATGGTTTTGTTGGATTTCTACGGGGATGTTTTTTTTCTTTTTTTTTAACATCTACTTGTACTGGATGCTTCTATGGTGCCTTTGGTTGTAAAATAATCGACATGGATGGTTGTCACTGCTTTGTTTCAATTTAGACGGCTGATGTGTTGTTTGATCACTGCTTTGTTTCAATTCTTACGGCTGATGTATTGTTTTTGGCTTTATAATCATGATTAACTATTAAGTTCTGATGAATCTGTTTTCTTAATACGGTTCCAAATTAGGAGTATTTTGATCTTCATATGATCGATAATATTGCATATAGCGCGCTTCTAGAAGGTCATGAACTTTCACTTTCCGTATTTGGGAAAATTAATTGTGGTCTTATCCAGTTGATTAATTCTTAGGCCATGTAATCCAAGGAGTCTCGTGTCGTGTGTTTCAGAATCACCTTAAATCTTGTCTTCCTAAATTTTTCTGCATGTCTGCTAAATAACCTGCTAACCTTGAGACTGTTTCTGATTTTTTCCATGCTTATCTTGATAATTCTTTTCTCCCTTCTTTTGGAAGAATTTGATACGATTATTCAAATCATAGAAAATGGATCGTGATAAAGTTTGACTGTTTCTTATTAAAGAGATAAAGCATGAAGTTTTAACGAACTTGGTAATCTAAATTTTCCAGTCAATGTGTTGAAAGATGATGTGGGTATTGCATCAACTTTGTCAACGTTTAGCAGGAAATCACTCATGGGCTAAGGCAATTTACTCCATTTCATTTCATTCTGGAAATATAATGTCACTTTACTTCTAGTTTTGTTTTAAGAAATGCAAAGGATATGGGTAACCCATGGCTTCTCCAACTAGTCTGAAAAATAGTTAGCATGAATAGGTTAACTCAACTTTTTTTTTGGCTCATGTGTTAACAACTCCAACTTCAAAACTTATGATTTCATTCTGTCAGGAGGACTCCAGATTATCTGAATTATCCTTGCAATTTTTCGATATTAAGATTGGAAGGCTGACAATGTTTATTAATGTACTTATCCCTCCAACTAATCAGTTGTATCAGGTAAAAATTCTACCAAGAGATCAATGAGGCCTACTTCACCGAAGTCCCCCATTGCAAGTACGAGTGCATTTGAGAGCATTGAAGGGTCGGATGACGAAGATGATAATATGACTGAGGATACTAAAATAAGTTCAGGATATCTGCTTGCTAATGGAAATGCAGTGAGTACTCAACTCCCTTGCATGCTCTTAGTTTCGTGGACACCTAATGGTTTTTGGTGCTTGGCAGTACTTACATTGTCGTGTTTAACCCCCACGTGCAGGGTCCAGAATGCAAGGGTTTGTTTGAAAATCTTCCTGATCACATTAATGCCAATGGAGAGCAGATTGCTTTGGCTGCTTCAAGTATGATTCGATCTCATAGTATATCTGGCGATCTACATGGTGTTCAGCCCGATCCGATTGCAGCTGACATTTTGAGAAAAGAGCCTGAGCAAGAAACTTTTGTACGGCTCAACATCACTCCATCTGGTATTGCTAGTTGGAACCTTTTTATGTGTCTTGTTTCTTTATTTTCCTTTATATTTAGATAATATTACTGGTCATAATAGTAAGGTGCTTAACATGGCGGCGTGGTCTTATTTGTTTGTGTTATGTCTGCTTATTTATGTAATCTTTCATAAAGAATGTACAAGTGATTGTTAGACGTAATATTATGTTGTCTATAATTGAGGTTTAAGCATGCCATTTTGTTTGTTCCGTTGGATGGATTATTAGGGATTTTGTTCACATGCCAAAGAACCACCTAAAGGCGAGGGACAAGAGGGCCCTCCCTAAAGAGAACTAAAACAAAAGAGCTTTTCAGTTGTTTAAAATCATGGAGAAGCTATAGTTACAGAAGAGTTTAGTGTGATTTGTTCATATGCAAGCTCGGTGGTTGATAGTTGAAGTAAAATTGAATTGTATTTTCTTTCTGACATCCATGTAGAATTGAGTTTTGATATGCTTCTATTTGTCTGGTGCTTTTCTAGAGGTACCGTTACCTGATGAAGTAGAATCGTATCTGGTTCTTCAAGAATGCCTTGAAATGCGAAAAAGATATGTATTCAGTGAAGCTGTTGCTCCATGGGAGAAAGAAATCATATCTGACCCCAGTACACCAAAACCTAATCCTGATCCATTTCAATACACTCCTGAGGGCAAGTCTGATGTGAGTGTTTCATCATTGACAAATAACCCTAGTATATCATGCTGCACGTTACTAATTTTGCTTCAAACGTCCCTTGTTCTCATTGTTATTCATTTTATTCTATTGTTCCTCATATTCATTTTTTTTTCCTTTCTGCAGCATTATTTTGAGATGCAAGATGGGGTCATTCACGTCTACGCGGACAAAGATTGTAAGAACATGAGAGTCCACACAAACTTCTACTGTCTCTTTTTAATTGCTCTTCTTATGAGTCTTATTTAAATTATTTGCAGCAAAGGAAGAACTGTTTCCCGTTGCTGATGCAACCACCTTCTTTACCGATCTTCATCACATACTTAGAGTTACTGCAGCAGGAAACATTAGATCTCTGTGCCACCGTCGACTGAATCTTCTTGAACAGGTATATGCCCTATAATGCTTTAGTTGCTGAAATGTTTGTTAAATTTTTTATTTTTTCATCCTTGATTATAAGCCCATATTTATGTCATTCAGAAATTCAATCTTCATCTGATGCTTAATGCGGACAAGGAATTTCTGGCTCAGAAAAGTGCTCCACACCGTGACTTTTACAATGTCAGGAAAGTTGATACTCATGTTCATCACTCTGCGTGCATGAATCAGAAACATCTCTTAAGATTTATAAAGTCTAAATTGAGAAAAGAGCCTGATGAGGTAATGAATAGGTTTTTTGATTTATTGACCAGTGTTTCTTCCTGTTTCTATTATGATTGTAAGAATCAATGCGTTACATCTAAGTCATTTGGTAAACTGCTTCTTGGCGTTTTCTTTCTTATATTATTTTCCTCTACTTAGGTTGTAATATTTCGGGATGGTACATATTTGACCTTGAAAGAAGTTTTTGAGAGCTTGGACTTATCTGGGTAAGTGTTCCCTTATCCATTTTCTTTGATAATGAAGAACCACTTATATTCAACTTCCAAAAAGGAAAAACAAGAGATTGTGATTTTATCAACTTCAAACTTCTATTAAATACGTCCTAGCCTGGAATATTGACTTCTTTTGACGTATGGAGCACAGGTACGACTTAAATGTTGACCTCTTGGATGTTCATGCTGACAAGAGCACATTTCACCGCTTTGATAAGTTTAATCTTAAGTACAACCCCTGTGGTCAAAGTAGACTAAGGGAGATATTTCTAAAGCAGGACAATCTAATTCAAGGTATATGTTGCTTACTTCATAAACAATTAGATTTGAAATGAGAATATTGTGACGTTTGATTTTGTTTGCATAGTCAGTCTTCTTTGTAGCATATTTGGTTGTCAATTTAGGGATTTGGGACTCTGATTTACATACTTGAAACTAATTTAAAGAATAAGGAGAATTTATAATCTGCAAGCCAAAACCATGCATTTGCAGTAGATGTGATGGTTTTTTTCACTGGTTTGATGGAAGTTCTTTCTCTTTCTTCTTTCGCCCGTGGAAATTCAATGGTTTTTAAAGCTCAAGCACAATAGCCCCATGGAGCTTAAGCTCAAGGTGGGAAAAAAATGTATGGGTTTCACTTTTATGAGGGGCACAATAGTTAAATGTAAATTAAACTTTATAAAGGAAGAAAATGATGAGCCTTTAGCCAACTTCCTAATCTCTACCTAATTCTCCAAGAGACCAATTACAGGATAATTGCCAAAAGATAACTACTACTCTCCCCACACCACAATATATAAAAGCATTGTAATTCCATGGATTATAAATCTTATTGGTTGTAAAAAAGAAAAAAAATTATACGACCTCACTTGAACAGGATCTGGTATTTACTAAAGATAAATAAATGATTTATGAAAATAAAGTTTTTATTTGAGTTTGTAATAATAATATTCATGCATTTCTTCTTTAAAATAACTTCATATACCCTACAGGGCCCTAATAACTCTATATGTCCTTCATATCCTTTGTCTGTCTGTCCATCCTTTCATCAATGGATCATGATAGCATGCAAGTATTTTGTTGCTGGTTTAATGTAACCAAAGATGTGGCTGTAAATATGGTTCTATAGACTAGAGTGTCATCCATATGGAATCCATAAGCAACTTTACTAGACTGTTTCATTCCATTAGTTTTTGATATTTCTGATGGATGTCTCTTTGAAGGCCGTTTCCTTGGTGAGCTGACCAAACAAGTATTTTCTGATCTTGCTGCAAGTAAATATCAGGTGCATCATTCTTCCTTCTTTATAGTTAGATATGCTATTCCAAATTCATTTGCTTTATGGCCTGGATAAATTTCTAGCATATTCTAGGTATATTTTCAATCTTTCTCGTATTCACAGTTTGGTAAATGTGTACATAACATGATTTTTTAGAGGAAGGGGAAAAAAGCATTGATGGTTCAACTATGTCTCTGCTTTTAGTAATGTCTTATGTCAACTTTCTACGTTTGAAGCATTAGCCCCAACATGATATGGGGTGGGGTGGTAGAAGAAAGTAAATGCAACCAACACAAGTTTCAAAAAAGAGCTCTAGTAATTTGTAATCAAAGAAAAAGAAAAAATCACAAAAGACTCGGAAGAAATGACCGAACGGGTAATATCCAAACAGACAAATTCCAGGCATCCTCCAAGTGTCCTCTACGCCTCATAAATCTTCTTGTTTGTTTTGAACCAGATGTATCTAAAGGTTGATAGAAAATTGGCTTACCATGGTAACTTTACTTTGAAAAGGGAATTCAGAATTACTTCCATGAGTGTGCTGTGAGTCTGTGACAATTGGAGGGGATACGCTTAGAACAACCCAAAAACTTCAAACTAAACAGGTTTTCCAATTCAGATTTCCTGTACAGTTAGGTGTTTGGCCTCTCTTGTTGGGCTGTCTTTTTGTTTGTCGTTTTGGATTCTTTCATTTATCTCAAAGAAAGCTCAGTTTCTTGTAAGAAAAAAAAGGGGGTTTCATTTACAGTCTTATGTTGAACTCCACTCGTACCACCGTTACATATGTAAGGTCGTCATCATACTATACTTAAGGCTCTTTCACAGGGCAGAAGTAAAATGCAACGGAAAGGAAAGTCTCCAAAAGGTATTTTGAAACTGGAACTTGAGCAAACTGCTACTTGACAAACATCGCAGAGGAAACAGAGTTTAGGGGATTCCTATTTTGTTGAAAAACGAATGATTTCTTAAGAGATGAAGCTTGCCTGTCTAATCCATCCTCAACCAAGGAACCCAACAAAAAATTCAACCTATGTTGTAACTCTTGAATTTTTTCAGCCCTGCTCTAAATCTTTATCTTGTCTTCGATTTTGATTTGGTGAAGTCCGAATATCAATGGACGAGACATTTCCTACCTCATTTCACCATCCTAAATTTTGTATCTCCAGAGCACCCTTTGGACATTTAATGACTAGACTTGGGAGCTTTGGACCTTTGGTACAATAGGGACCGTGTACGGTATCTCTTACTGAACTAATATTTGAAAAATTATGTCATATTCTATGATATGGAGTAAGCATGCCAGAGGGTTTGTATTTCTGTCATTAAAAAAGTAAAGAACAGGGAGAAAAGAAGGAATGGGACAGACGGATCAACTTAGAAATAAACATTGGTGTTCCTTGATACTTGATAGTTGATAGGTTGCAGCATCCTTCTGATGCATCAGAATATCCTCGACGGGTTGTGAGCATTTATGGAATAATTAAAGAAGCTGATGAACTAACAAATTGGTATAAAGTTTTTACCCGCCTGTTTTATGGCTCCGTATGAATCTTTAGATGATGTGGATGCATGAAAAACAAACTCATGATAGCTTGCAAATGTTGTTGAAAACAATATATTGTCCTTCTTTCTTTCTATGTTTGATGCATATTTTTTGTGCAGATGGCTGAATATCGGATATCTATTTATGGAAGGAAGCAAAGTGAATGGGATCAACTTGCAAGTTGGATAATTAACAATGATTTGTACAGTGAGAACGTCGTATGGTTGATCCAGGTAATGCAGCCTTCAAAAGCACAAAAGAAAAAGGGATCCTTTTGGCTTATCATATATGCCTGGCTTGTTATGTCAAATTTGGTTCTGGTGTACTGTAATTGGCTTTCTAAGTGAACTGAAGTTGCAATATTTCTTTGAAAACTGTTTATCACCAACTTTATGTCACATTTTTTTATTTTTTACCAAATACTGTTTGTGAAAATTAGGGTTTCTGTGGTTCACAATTTTTATGCGTCATTAAGGAACTGTAAATTTCTTCATTGGCATCCTATGGATTTCACTAATCTTTTAGTTTGTAAGTTTACAAATGGTGTTACTATATTATCTAGCACTTCTCTTTCTGTACATATCAACAAGGCCACTGAGAAGTGCTTTCTTTTCAGAAACTTGTTACACTTTCGTATCTGATGATCTAAATTTAGATGCTGTTTTTGTTTCCATCTTATTTTATTATGGTCTGCATTTCAGCTGCCAAGACTTTACAATGTGTATAAGGAAATGGGGATTGTGACTTCATTTCAAAACATTCTTGACAACATCTTCCTTCCATTATTTGAGGTCACGGTGGATCCAGATTCACATCCGCAGTTGCATGTTTTCTTGAAACAGGTTAGTTATCTACCTAAAGTATTTTCAAGTTATCTTACTGGAGGTTATCATTTTGTTCTTTAACAATGACTGTCTAAATATGTTCCATTGATTTTGGTAAGGTTATATCTGAAACCATTGTCGACAAAATTGTGTTCTCATTTATTATGCCATTGTAACTTATGTTTTATTCATTTTTATAAGGAAGTAACCTATGTTGCAGGCACCAAAAAATTGTCGAGTCAATGTGCCAAAATTTTCAAATTTATTCTTTTTTTATGTATGTTTCAGGTTGTTGGTTTGGATTTGGTTGATGATGAGAGCAAATCTGAACGACGCCCTACCAAGCACATGCCAACGCCTGCTCAGTGGACAAACGTTTTCAATCCTGCATTCTCATACTATGTCTATTACTGCTATGCCAATCTCTACACTCTAAACAAGGTTTATGCCGCAAAATGTTCTTAAACTCGTTATCTTGTGTGCCATATCTTTTATCAAAGTCTGAAAGAAATGACAGTCAGTTACTTGAATGCAGTATAAATAGTTCATTTAAAAAATTTTGTACTTGCTTTTACATCTTTAGATGAGTCAGTTTTAAAATAAATTATATTCTGCACGGCACAATATAAATTTATTTTTATGGGTGGCATTTTAGATGCTGTATTTCTACTCCTCACCCTTGTTGGGATTTCTCAGCGTTTCTTGCTTTTGTATCATGAACGATGCTATGGTCTGTGCTTTTTCCATGCTGAAGCTTCTTAAGGGTTATAATCTTTCAAAATTTCTTTTCAGCTTCGTGAATCAAAGGGCATGACCACTATAAACCTTCGTCCACATTCTGGGGAGGTACGTGGGAAATTTATTCAAATTTGTTGCGACATTTGCATTTTTTTACTTTCAACTAATGCGTAGAATCCTTTTTCAGGCTGGTGATATTGACCACCTTGCTGCAACTTTCCTAACTGCTCATAGCATTGCACATGGAATCAATTTGAGAAAATCCCCAGTGCTTCAATATTTGTATTATTTAGCACAGGTAATGAAGCAGACACCAATTTCTTCCCATTAAAATCACATAATTTTTATTGTTACTGTCTCTTATTTTGGACACTTGTACGTTAACAGATTGGTTTGGCTATGTCTCCGCTTAGCAATAACTCCCTCTTTTTGGACTATCACCGGAATCCATTTCCCGTGTTCTTTTCTCGTGGTCTGAATGTCTCTCTTTCTACTGATGATCCTCTTCAAATCCACTTTACAAAAGAGCCTCTGGTTGAAGAATATAGCATAGCTGCTTCGGTGAGTTCATCTTTTCTTGACCTTACCCCTTTCTCTTCCGATATCTATATATAAGGTGGTTTCATTTCTTTACTTTCATGCATCTCAATGTGAACCAGATTTCATGAAGGCTTATTTTGCTTTTGTTTTTAATTGTTTTTTTATACAGCTCTGGAAGCTAAGTTCTTGTGATCTATGTGAAATAGCTCGCAATTCTGTCTACCAATCAGGTTTCTCTCATGCTCTGAAGGTACATACAAAATTTGGAGCTATATAAATTATTTACTAAATCCCCCACCCATATAATATGAATTATGATGAAGAGAAAATACTCTTTATTTAATTCCTCCACCCGCATATGATGCATCCAACTGTGATCTAAAATATGTTCAATGGACAACATCCATTTTGTGATCTCACTATGAAGAAGGATAACCAGCAGCAACGGCCTTAAATTAATAGGGGATCTATTTTATTGGTTGGGGTTCGTTTTATAGGTTGCAAAACCCAGGCTGTAGAATGACTCCTTGAGAAGCAGTTGACTAGTGTAAATTGAGTCCACGCTTAATGAGATCATCAATATATTTCCTTGTGAATGTGCATTTTCTTAAATTCAAATACATAGAATCATTCGGATTTTCAGATTTCTTTCGTCTTCTGGACCCATTTGCAACATTTATCAATGACTGCTGGAACTTAACCTTTTTGTTGCAGGCACATTGGATCGGCAAAGAATATTACAAGAGAGGACCTGCAGGAAACGATATTCACAGAACGAATGTGCCACACATTAGGGTCGAATTCCGTGACACGGTATATACTTTTTTTTTTTTTTTTTTTTTTCTATTTCTATTTCACTGCACCTCTTTTTTCCCCTCATTTGGAAGATTTCCATCATCACCTAACACTTTCATGCCCCTTTTCTTCTTCTTCTCTTTAAAAATATTACGAAAAACAAAGATCTGGAGAGAGGAAATGCAGCTGGTTTATCTAGGAAAGGCCGACATTTCAGACGAGATTGAAAAGTGATGAGCAGTGGAGAAACACTTCAGAAGACCACATTGGAATATGTGATATTTCAGGTGGTAGTTCGTCGATTATTTGAATTAGTCATTTGATGATTGCCTCAACGAAGAAAGGTGGATTTCGATCAAATTCATGTGGTTGCACCTCAGACGAAGAACTCTGAAGTTGGGGGAAGGAAAAGTATATACAAATTGGAAATGGTAGCCTGAGTGAGGGGTATGTCTAGCGGAAGCTTTGATGTGGACATAATTTAACGTTGGTCGTATGACAAATAACACTTATTGGGAAGAGATCGGGCAGTTTAGATCCCAAAGACAATCTACTAAGATATATGAATATATATATACATAATAATTATGGTGGGAAATAATAAGAGAACGTGAAAAATAAGGTTAAAAGTGTTTTTCCATAGTTGGAAGGGACAAAGGCTCCCTCTCTAAATCCAATTTTGACTTATCATTGGATTTATAAAATCTATAATTTAAAGCCTTTGGTTATGATTTTGTGGTAATGTACAATGGCATTGCATTACTGGATGAACTCCTTTCTATAATGGAATTCTCAAATTTCATTACCAATTTGGTTGAGTAATAAGTAGCATTCGATGCAAATGTGAAGGCATACAAGAGTTATCTTATAATGGTCAAATGTTATTTGGCCACACCTCTTGATAAAGTTGGGATCGAGTATTTATAATAAACCTAATCAAGAAAAAAAAAGTTTATAATTTGAATTTAGAGAGTATTTAATTTATGAAAATTTATTACTATAGAAATTATTTAAGAGTTTTATTAAATTGTAAGGATTAGATTTGAACTTTTGTGGACTGAAATCTCACTTTAGGTAGACCAGATTTATAAAAACTTAGGATGGTTTTTAAATATAGCAACATATATTAAAATATTTACAACATATCACATATTCTAAGAGACGAACTAATGAACATTCATATTTTATTATATTTGAAAATAGTTTTAGAAATTTTTAATAATTAAAGAAATAAATATCTAATTAACATTTAATTTTGAATGATATGACAATTAAGATTTTAACTTAAGAATTACTAATAAACAAACTTCTAATAATTAAGAATAAGAACTTATAAGAGATTTAATTTTGAATGATGACCATTAAGGGTTTGGGGTGATTTTAGAGAATATTCAAGAGATGTTTTGGATTGATTTTGAATGATTTTATTTTCAAACATATTGTCCTATGATCTAAACTTAGTTTTGTAGCTCTTTTCGAGTGTTTAAAATAAAAACACAATAAATTAAAATTCGTAAACTTTAAGTTCGGTTCTAATGCTAGAATACAATGAGCGCATTTATGATCTATAAATTAGTTGAATTTAGGGTTGGACACAAATCCTGATTATAGTCTTCATATATCAGTATAGAGTTTAAGTTAGTTGAAAAAAGGAAGTGACATTAATACGGAAGTGAAACTTATTTTTCAGATTAGCAAATAACAAACAAACGGTTCATCTCTCATGCCATATAATCATTCAATCTCAATGCATGTTCTTTACTTTCACACAAAGTTACCGGAATCGAGCCGAAGAAGGACGAGGTCTCGTTCTTGTTACTCGGTCGATGTCTCTGTGAACTAAGCTGGTGATTGCCATCGTAAGAAAAGTTGCTAAATTAACTATAATTCGCCTCATTGAATCTAATATTTCAAGAAAAATAAACTTATTCAATCATTGAAATTAACAATAAGTCTTTCTAATTAACAATGAAAATCAAGACTTCCGCAACTAAATTAGAAGGAAAAACTGAGATGTATAACATGTGAAAGGGGGGTTTGAATCGCTAAAATAGTATGCCAATGGCAAATATTTAAATAAGTTGGATCAATGTTCAAGAAATGCTCGGTGAAGAAAAAGAGAAACCAAGACAAACAAATATTATTAACTAAGACAAGCCAGTTGTTGTAGGTACCATCAACTCGGTGAGTCCAAATAAGCCAGCAACGCAGTGAAAACCGAGCGATGAAAATACTTGCGAGTAAAAATAACAAATTCGAAAATCAACTGACCGGAAGGAAGTAGTATAATTGAACTTGATTGATCAAAAACTTTCTATTTCTTGTACTGCTTTATCTCTTTGATAACACCATCTGCAAGCGAATCAACGTCGTTGTTTTTACCAAAAAATTTTACAAATTCCATCTTCTCAGGACCCATTAAGTACCTGCACAAAATTTACCATCAGATTGTGACAAAACTTAACCTGTGATGACGGACTCGATTCGAAGCAAATTGGAAGAACTTGTACTTACATCACTATGGAGTGATCGACAAGATAATCTGAGTCTTCCTCTTCCGTCTTCATATAATAAACTCGATATGCTCGAGCTACATTTCGTATCTCATCTGAAGTCCCAGTAAGGCCAACCAAGTCCGGATGGAATTCTGTAACATTCGAGAAAAGATTATATTAGTTTGGTATTGTCTAAACAATTGCGATTAACAGATCGAGAACCAACTCCAACACACCTTTGACATACTCCCGCACTTGTTCAACCGTATCTCTCTCAGGATCAACAGAGATGAAAACAGGCACAATTTTAATTCCTGCCTTTTCTGTGAAATAATAAACAAACATAATTTGCTAAGAATAAATCAAATGTCATAACAGATGTAGAAAGTTCAGCAGAGAATTGTCAAAGCAAATGTATGAATATTTGAAAAAATAATATGGAAGTATAAAGGATTCGGGATATAGCTTTTGTAGGAGGATATTTTTGCTAATCAAAGAAAAATATCAAATGATAAGCGGCAGTCCGAGCATTAAAAGCCACACATCTTTATCATATCACAACGTACCCAAAATCCAATAAAAGGAACCAATAAAAGGAACGGTCACTTAGAAGATGCCCCAATAAACTACATTAGGAACTTTTCATTTCTGCCATCATTATATTTTGTTAATTGATGAAAGACCAATGCATTTTATGGAAGACTAGTTGAGAAAAGTCCCTGGTTTTCAAACGAATAACATGAATTATTTTGAGATATCTATTCACAGGTCCATAGTTTTCAATTCCAAGAAACAAGACAAATGGGACAAAAAGCTAATGAAATAATCTTTCAGGAAAATTTACTCCAACTTATTTTCAGTGAGTTTTACTTAGAAAAACGGGAGTATTTTGAAACTCGTTTTGCAAACAAGCACTGAGAAGAGTGAAAGAGCAAATGACTAACTGATTTTATCAACTGCAGCAGCTAGCTTTTGTAGCTCATCTGGGCAGATATCGGGACAGTGAGTGAAGCCAAAATATACCAATGTCCATTTCCCAAAAAAGTCTTTTTCTGTGACCTGCTTCCCATCATGATTGACAAGTTTAAATGGCCCACCAATAGCTGCTTTTCCAACTGACGGTCCTTGTTTCACTTCTGTGGAAGCTTTGTTTATTTCTGTTAATTTCAGAGGAATGATCGACCATGAATGCAGATTGGAAGGAACAATATTGAAATTAAACCGTACATGAACAAGCTAAAACAAAACGTTATGCCCTAACTGCTAAAAACAACCCGTAACTCTAGCTATTGTGTTATATTAGATTTTACAGTGACCTGACCCTTAATAGCGGAATAGTTCCAGCTCCTAGAACTTATAACAACTAACAAAAATGCACTCATAGCTATACAATAGACGATATCTAATAATGAAGCTGCAAATGACCCATGAAACTAAATAACTACCCAAATGAATGCAGCAACATCACAAAAGAAAGTGGTCAGGTCAGGTCAAGTGTCTAATTTCATGCGAGTAGCACCTAGGTAGAAAATACTAAATAAAGCCAGCTCGCATGTGTCCGTATAAGAAGGAAAACTTAATTGAAAGTTTTCGACTATATAATACTTATAGTTGTAAGCCATGCTATGATTAGACATCAAAGCAAGCGTAATAACAATAGGAATATACAATATATTAAAGGGCAAACCCCCACATTTTGTTTGTTCAAGAGGCCTCTTCGAATAAACATTGCTTGGAAGATTTTCTTCTCTTAGAAAATATGGGGAAGAATATTTATTCCACTCAGGCACTCACCATAGTAGTCTACCTTCGATATGACGTTTCTTTTCCCTGTCATAATAGAAAACCAATCCCGCTCCGGTGGCAACCAACAAAAGAAAACTCAGCCATGATACCGGCTGCAAAGAGAAGATCAATCAACTCCAAACGACCAAATTTCAAGAGGAAGGCTATAGGTGATTATAGAAAGGTCATTAGAAAAGATAAAGGCAACCATACCCCACCACGAACAGGTTTTCCAGCACCCTGGCCCTCATTTGATTTCCCCGATTTATCCCCTTCACTAGAATTGGACTCTACCGGTTTCTCGGAGGCTGGGCTTTGAGAATCAGCACTAGCAGAAGTGGTACTATAAAGCCGCCTCATATACGTAGCTAAAAAGTTCATTCCAAGCCCCTAAGGAAGAAGATGGAACTCAAACAGATAGAAAAATACTCATAAATAGAAATGCAAAACACAATTCTCGTTATATATAACCTCTATCGACGGTGACAAATGAGAATTTATAAGAAAACCAAGAAAAAGAATCCATACACGTCGCGCCAGGAATACTATAAAAAAATTTCCTCATTGTTTCTTCCCTATCATCAACCAAACATTCTAGGCCACTAAATAAGGTAGCTTACAACCCACAATTATTCACTAACTTGCTGATTGAAGCGATTAATCATTAGTCTCGTGCAAATTTCACTGAAAATCGACTCCTGCACAAACGTTATTACAGTACACATATCGAATATTAGCGCAGATAATTAATAAAAACTAATGAAGAAACCAACCGAACGAAGAGGAAAAGCTCGATCATGAAGATTTAAGCCTTCTAGAACGGAAGACGAAGTCGATGGCGAAGGCGAATGTAACCTCAACCGGTGCAACGAGAAACTGCGATTTGCGTAGTGGAAATGCTTAGCACTCCTAAAAATAAAGGTCGCCATTGTCAACTGTAAATTCTCGTAAAACCCTGAAATGTGGCAATGGCCTTGGGAAACCCTCGTCGCCGGAATTTGGAGGGAAGGCGGCGAGCTATTTATGTTAGAGAGCTTTTGGATCATTATGAATGGGCTTTTTTAATGGGCCGGTTCCATTTAATGAACGTCTGGTCCAAAATGTAAATTACATAAAATAAATAACTTAAATCATTAAATATAGCATGACTTCTAAGTTCAACTAGTGACATAGTCTATGACTATCTATTAAGTTGTTATCATATTAACTATATGACATATATTTCAATCACAAGACAATGACCTATTACTTTTATTTAATTCTAATCCTGATTTATAACTTGATAGAAAAGAGAAAAAAATTAGTCGATTTTCTAATTGTTTGAAATTGGTTTATAGATAATTGTCATTAGGTGCACAAAAGAACTCAAAAACAAACAAAGTCAAATCAATTCAAATCGAACAAAAAGTTTGATTGTTTTTTATTTCTACGTAACATTGGACTACTTGATTTTATATTTGAGAAAATCAAATATATTTGAATTGGTTTGATTGTTTAATTTAAAATTTATCAAAATTGAAATAATATGAAGAAATATAACCTTTAAAAAATATGATGGTTACAAATATAGCAACTAAAATCAGAATATTAGTATATATGACAACATTTTTAAAAAAATTGTAAATATAACAAAGTCTATCAACAATGTTTACTAATAACTCGGGTTATTAGACTCTTCCGAAGCAGTAGAAATCAAACTAAAATGCCTAAAACCTATACTAATCAAATTAAAACTAAACTCAATTCTAAAGCCATAAGAACTAAATTAAACATTTACAAAATCATAAAAATCAAATTAAAACAAAAACTCAAAATTGAAAATATAACCCTGTTCAATAAATAAATCATTTACACATTTTGACAGCACATATTCCAAATTCCTTATTATATACCATAAAAGAAAAAACCCCCTCAAAACGAAAAATAATTTGCATTTGATCCTCCCAAGACTTGGTACAATGTTTTTTTTTTTTTTTTTTTTTTTGCCAAAAGGGGCTCAAACTTTTGTTTAATTTGGTTTGGTTTATCTTTAAATATTACAAATGTGCAAAAAGTATTTGATTCCAAGTATCGGGAACCCCGGGAAGGCACCAGTGGATGCAGTCGGCGTGGTGAAGAGGATCGGCTTTTTGCTCCGCCGTAAGTAACTTGCCGCCAGTTTCGGTGAAAACGGAGGAGTGGGCGTCGATACGATAGTCGGAAAGCTGGGTAATGTTGATGAAAGTGACCGGAACTTTCATTTTGTGAACTATTTTAGAGACCACACTCATTATTCCTTTATCAGCTCCGCTCCCCCAGAATTTCTTGTTTCTTATTGGCTTTGTTTCGTTGAAGCATTTGCTCCCATTCACTCTCCCCCAATCCATACTCCTGTATGAATATAATAAAATATTTTTTTGTCGGGATGTCGTACATTTTTTTACATGGACATTTCTATATTTTCATGAATCGAACGTAGAGAAAGGTATATAAATAGAAAGACCTTGTATGAGTTGGAGACATAGTTGTAAAGAAGACACGTGTGATATTGGGATTGACATTTGAGTCAACCCAGTTGGCCCAAGTCTTCAATCCCATTGTATATGCAATTGGTGTATCAAATTCTTCATATCCTTCTTCTCCATTCTCAAACGATCCCCATCTACACATTTAATATCACATTGTATGTACGGATGTGTGTATGTATGTATGTATGTATATATATATATATATTTAGAAAAGAGAGAGAGAGAGAGAGCTTACAAGGATTTAATTTTAACGCCACTCATCCACCAAACATAGGTATTGAAGACAAGAATGTCAACATTAGTCCAATGTTTGGAATGGTTTGCAACTGAGTCCACTCTCAATATTCTCTGCTTTGGATCTCCAATTATGGGATTGTCAGAATTTGAGTGCACTAGAAATGGAGCCCAATAGAACTCAATTGTAGCCTCGTATTCCTAAAACCATGTCCCATCATAATATAATAAAAAAATAATTGAATCAAAAGTTTAAAAATTACAAGTTTAATTCCTGAATTTTGCTTTTGTTTTATTTGAATTTTGTAGCTAGTTATGTTCAATAGATTAACTTTAGAAAAGTGTCACAAAGAGTTTCTTAAACAACCTGTTTGTGTTTGATAGATGAATGATTCAACAATAAACAAATAGTTAGAGATTAAATTTAAAATTTATTAAATTTAAATTTTCCTTTAAAAAAAGCAATAAAACAGAAAAAAAAAAAAAGGGGTACCTTAATAGTAAAAACAGAGTGAAATCGGCCTCTCTTGAGAGATTTTTTATCTTCAGGAATCATCCACTCAACCATACAAACAAATGATTGCCATTGCCCACGCTGTAATGAATCCCCAACGAACATTAGCCTCTTTCCTCTAAGCTTTTTCAGTGCAATTTCTGCATTAAATCTGTCATTTCCAAACCAATTTCCATATCATATTCCTCCATTTTTCTTTTAACTTTACTTCTCTGTTTTACTTCAATTCATCAAACTCAAACCTTGGCAATGTGCAATCATCTGGTTGCCACTCCCAATGCTGGTAATCCGAATCCTCCCGCCCGTTCTTCACGCACGACACTTGCCGGTCTAGATACGGGCACGATTGGTCGGTGTACAATGGCTTGATCGACCGGTTAAAGACCCACTTCCCGTTCACTACGCTGCATTCCTCTGGGTCAAACTCGAACCGGTCGTCAGTCAATGGGTCCATCCACCGCTCTTCCGCCTTCGACTTCTCCCCTGGGAAAAGTAAAGGAGTCAAGGAGGGAAGGAAGAATGAAATGCAATCATTTTTTGCAACCCGAATTTTAAAACAAAGGTATGTGTATAAAAGTTAGAATAAAAAATTGATTGACTCTGGAATATATGATATGTGACCGGTCATCCATGAGTTCCAACATAGTATCCAATAAAGATAGATAATAAAACCTACTTGTTTTGAAGGTGGTGGATTTTCGAGGGCAGGACTTGAGTTTAAAAATGGAGGTGGAGGAGAAGAAAGTGATGCGCTGGGTGTAGAAGAGAGCAAGGAAGGAAAAGGAGCAGAGGACGACAGTGAGGAAGGGGAGGTGAGGCTTGAGTCGGGCGACCGAGGGTTTGGCCATTAAGCCCGAGGGAGATGACGACAACAAGCTCATAGAGGTAAGAAGAAGAAGAAGAAAAAAGAAATGTAGTTAGGAAGGTTGAGGAGAGAATGAAGAAGAGAAGGAGGTTATTTTAGGAGAGTTTAAGGTAATATTTTATGGGTGTGTGTGTGTTTGAGTAGGAGTGAAGCTAAAGAAAAGTGTGGTTGGCTTTTGAGTTTTATTAGCTCTTCTTTATGGAGGTTAAGAAGGGTGGGGTGGGTGGGTTGACACCCTAATTTTTTTGGGTTTTTTTTTTTTTTTTCTTTCTAAATTTTTTATTTTTATTTTTATTTTTTGAGATCCAATTGGTCAACTTCTCTCTCAAAGCAGATTCAGAATCTTTTCATTTTGGTGAACTAGTAGGAAAAAAAAAAAAACAAACAATAATAAGAAAATATTTTTTGAATTTATAGTTTTATTTATTTATTTATTTAATGATTTAAATATAAATTACAACCTAGAACCCCATAACCAATCCGAGGTAAAAACAAAACGATATAAAAAGTTTTGTTTTTATTTATTTTTGTTTAAGATTTGAGGTGAAATTATGAAATTATATGTATTATATTTATATAATATTATATTTCCAGGAAGAGTGGATTGAAAAAGACAAAACGTTCATTCTCTAAAATATAAATAAATAAATAATAATAATAATAAAAAAGAGAGACAAACATACGCCATACTTCTTTTTATTGAGTCAGCAAAGTTTTTCTACTTTTGGAATTCTTTTTAAAAATTGTTATTTTATTCCTGCTCCAAAATGGCACTCAATTGATTACTTTATAATTATTCCTTCATTTTGAAAAACAAAAATCTCTAAGATAGATATTTTTTAATGTAAAAAAAACAATTAAAATTTTAAATTAATAAGTATATATATATATATATATATATATATATATATATATATTAGTTTATATTCTAAGCTTTCATAATTAATTTAAACAATTTGTTGGTGATATGTGTAGCTATTTTCATTAGATTCTAAAATTAAACTAGCTCAAGAATCATCTAACCTCAAGATTTTACAAAAATAACAAAAAATAAAATAAAAATTATTGAGTAATTATTTCTAAATAATTAAAGAAAATTTATCATTTTAATATAAAGCTATATATTTTATATTATCATTTCTCCAATTTACATTTATTCTTTTATTTAAATCTTTTTTTTTTTAGATTTTAATTCATACAACTATTAGTTAGAAATTTTAAGCCATATTAATCCCACCAGTGACATATAACTTTGACTTATTCTTTATTTAATTGTTAAGAAGAGTTGAAAATAATGCAATTATGATTTTAATATTTGCTGATATAACACAATGCAAAAAGATTTACAAATATGACAAAATTTATATTTAGTAGATTTTACTAAATTATTTATATATGTTGTCATATACTTAATTATTATCTTATAAAGTGTAATCGAATGCAATTACCCTATTTTGTATATATTTATGTACACACCATGTTTTTTTTTTTCAATTGAATGATCTATTTAATATATATATATATATATAGTCAAACTTTAGGTTTTAAAATGATATGAATTTTGTGAATGATGTTAACAGAAGGATTTTGGCATATTGAGATGAAAAGATGAAGAAAATGTTGGATGAAATGTCTATTGAAGAAAAATGGAGAAATTATGTTTTCAAAAAAGAAAATTAAAACAAATATATGATGGATTCTATTTCGTTAGTTTTTAGTTTTCATCATTTAGAACCACCAATTCACACTCACAAATCAAATGCAGTGATTTCAATTCGTTAGTGATGTTTTAATCATGGCTATTAATGATAATGATTGGGTTAATTTAATTACTTCAATTTAAAACAACCATTATATTAATTAACTCTCCATTTTGCATTATAATTATCTTCTAAATCAACATTAATTCAATTCTTTTTTCCTTTCATTTTTTCCGAAATTGACTTGTTTTTCTTTTCTTTTCTTTTTTTTTAAAAAAAAAACATGGTAGAAATTGGATTACAAAACAAGTCGAAGCAAACCGTATTTACAATCTTAATTTATTTTTAGAAAGTTACAAGTTCAATTTTTTAGAAAATATATTTTATTTTGGACTTGTGAGGTTGGAAATTCCAATATTTCTAAACTCATATGTGTTATTATATATATATATATATATATATTAGGATATATTTTGGTACTTTCACCTATAAGTTTCTTTGTTTAGTTATTTATTTTTCACTAGTTTTCAAAAAAAAAATATTACGAGAAAAATAAATATAAATTTAAAAAACAAAATTGCTATCAAACATTGTCTTAATAATAATCACCAATATAGTGACAACTTAAGTTGGTTTTAAATCTGAACAATGCAAACAAATTTAATAGACAAAACACTAAATTAACATCTCACAAAATTTAACCACTGTCCTTCGACTCTCACTGCACATGACACACACTTTCATTTAAAACTTAACATATCCATCCACGAATTGAGTATAAGTTTGAGAAAAAAGGAATCGAAGATGTGAGAAATGAGAATAAAAAAGGGAAATGAATTGGTGTAATGCAGGATTGCATAATTAAAAACTAAAGCATTAAGCAATACGCAAACTCCATGATTTCAATTCTCAACAAAAAGCAATGATTGATTAAAAGCCAAATATATATATATATATATATATATATATAATTCATTGAGACCCCACGTCGAACACCTTGTGGTCATTCGAAATGGACCAATTAACCCACGCACCTTGCATATTTCTTCTTCACCCAATCCCATTCTAAACCTTCAAACTCAAGCTTTTTCTTTATTGTTCTTTCAGAATCTGATAACCTCATTTCTGCCCATCACACACACAAAATTCCCAATCCAATCCTTTTGTTTTGAGCCTTTTCGATTTCGGTTCGACTTTCAAAAGTGATATTTGGTGTAGTGTAAATGAAAACAGGTATGATTTTAAGGATTGTTGTTATATTTTCTAGGAAAAATTGCAAAATACACTCTTGAACAATTGGTTTAATAAGAGGATCTAACTATTGTTCTACACTTTCTCTCGGTGAAATAATCCTAACCAAGAAGAAGATTAGGACTAACTATTAGTGCTTCGTTAAAAAGTTGATTCATTTAGAATCTGACTTCGAAATTGAGATAGTACGTGATTGATGTCAATTGAATTAAGCTCATTTTACCTATAAAATTCAATTTTGTGTCCAATGAAAACCTTATCTTCTCAATCTTATGATTAGTGAATGCATGAAGATAAAAAATATGTCAAATTATAGTTTGATGGCTTATTAGATACAAAATTGAATGTTTTAGAATCTAATAGACTACAATACTTTTTAAAATTCATGACATATTCGACACTTATAAAATTTTAGGAGCGAAATAGATATAATCAATTGATGTACTTTTCGAACGTATAATAATCTTCAAAAGGTATTTTCATAATTTAGGTATTTTTATTATTACCCAACTGATATCAATCATTCATTTTGACAGGCACATTGATAACTTATAATACCATATATAAAATCTTGATAGTTATTAATTTTGTGTGTTGATTTAGTATCATATCATGTTTTTTCACTTTAATAGATTTGTCACCTTTCTTTCTCTCTTATCTTCAAAAAGACATTTAGTACTATAATTGATGTACTATATCCATTTACATGGCCTATAAATTACGTAAAATCTTACATTATGGACGGAATTTATTGTTAGCTCTTTTCATTATTATAATTCTAAAATAACATGAAATGATTCACTAATTCTGACTTGAAATTTTTGAAATGGGAACGAAACAGGTTGATGGAGATTAAATATTTTCACTTGAATGTGGAGATTGAGGAGTCCATTCTATCTTGGCCATACGTCGTTGCTATCCCTAACAATGAAAAGTGGTCAATAATCAAAAGGTATTACCACTAAGCATGGAACAATCGAGATTAAGGATATCTAAGCATGGATGAAATTCAAAATCTATATATAGGAGCATTAAAATTATCTAGATAGAAATTCAAAGAATATTGAGTTAGCCCCCCTCTATCGGATGGGGTATATGAGGCTAAATTAGCATATAACATTTTGAAGACCATAGGTTTGTATGTATAAGATTGATCCTAAGGCTCCCATAGTCTCCAAGTATCAACACGTTGGTCTAAACAAAAATTATATCTAATAGTATGAAATGATCATTTAGGTTGGTCTAAATTATATCTAACTTGAGGATAATTCAATTTATTAAGCATCGTTTTCAAACATAACAAAATGAATCAAAATATTTATAAAATGACGTAATTTTAAATTATATTTCTTGATAAAGATCAGAGAGAAGATCATCACTGATAATTTTAATTAAATTTCATCTTTGAACTTAAGTGTCGTTAAATAATGATTCAACTCACAAAATTTAAATTCTTATCGGGGGTTACAAATTTCTTTGTTAATTGATAACCCCACTTTTATGACTTAAATTAATTATACTATACTATGAGATGAAAGAGTTGTTGAAAAATTAATAAAACTCAAATTTATGATGAAAATTGTTGAATTACCTGAAACTTAGATCATAACGACCTTCAAAGAAATCTAGTTTATGGTCTTCTTCAGCTCCGCAACTCATATCTCAATGGGCAAACCTTCACTATCAAATCGCTAGTATATGGTGGAACCTGCAGTTACGCATAACCTTCGAAGAACAGTAGTTTGATTTTTACTCAACTGATCACGGTTCTATATTGCAAGTTACGGATCCATAATCAAGATCACGTAATAATATATCTGTTAAATAGTCCAAATATAACTGTTACTTAATTGCATACCTCTAATAACCTTACCTTAATTATGTGAGGTTGTTCAACAAAGCAGATATCAAAGCATCTGTTTTCTCAGCTCTTGCTTCTTCTCTTTCTCTTCTCTTCTCTTCATTTTCTCTCCATAAAATCTCCATCATCATCTTCTCTCTCTCAATGCCTTCCATTCTCATTCTCCATTCTTCCTCTTTTAACCTTCTCTCTTCTTCTCTAACCCTAAATACTTCTCTCCATTGCCTCTCCATTTCCATCTCTCTTTTCACAAAACCTTTCAGCATTTCCTTCAAATTCTTCTCATGTTCTTCATCATCTCTTTTCCATTTCCTCTTTTTCGTGCCATTTTTCAGTTTCATTGAGCCGAATGTTTTGTCTTCGTGATCTTCCTCGTTTTCTTCTCTATCACCGTTCGGATCCTCGTTTGCTTTCCTTTTCGAGCCTCCCGATCGGTTTTTGGCTTCGACCCACCAGTTCTTTTGCATCCTTGCTGTAAAAATTGTATGAAGGTCGTCGTAAAACGGAAATTGCTGCTTTAGAGCTCTGGGATCCATAGTTTCACAACCCTATATGTGTAAAGGGTGTTGAGAGTTAGTAAAGAGAAGAATGAAAAAAAAAAAAGAAAAAAGAGAGACAATAATGGAAGTAATATACTTGTGATTGTGTTTGGTAATAAACAATTTATCTTTTAATTATCTTTGTATTATTATTTCTTACTTAATTCTCTCTTTTTTAAAATTTATTTATAAGGTAATTTGTTTATAATTATATATTTAAAATATTTATAGAATTTTTTATCGTTAAAGTTTTGAATAAATTAATTTCAATTATTGTATAAGAATATGTTGGATTTTTTTAGTACGGGATTTGAACTAAGGACCTTTTGTCTTTAGCACATACAAATATCGTTGAGTTAAGTTCTCATTAACAATATGTTATTTTTTTAAGAGGGCGGAAGAATGTAGGAATATGTTGTTAATATGCAATTTCTTTTTCTCAGATCCGTTAATAATAAAATATTAATTATATGATTAATATGTCAAGTTCTCAACTTATATTATAAAGTTTATTATTTTCCTATATAGAAATTATTTAACGAGTAACTTATACACTTCCTTCTCAAAATTAAATATGACACTAAATTATTCGATTACTTCAAGGCTGCAAAATCCTTTTGTCACGATTTCTTTTTGTTTCCCTGTTTCTAAACAATCAAATCAGTATACCACTTATTAATAATAATAATAATAATAATAATAATAACAACAACAACAAATAAAGCAACAAATTCCATGCCAAGTTTTTAAATTAAGCTTATAAATGTTATTTCTACTTATGGTTTATTTTTCTTTGTGTTATATGCTTTTTAATAATGTTTTCAAATTTTCAGGAAAATAATTTTAAGTTTTTATTTTTAAAAAAAATTTGGTTAAAAATCCAAATTGCGAGAAAAATAAGTACAATTTTTAAAAATTGGAAAAGGTAATTAAGAATTCCAACACGGTATTTTTATAGTTTTTTTTTTTCAAATTTTTGGATGATAGGTCAAGAAAAATTGTTAGATTTGAGTTTAATTAGTTTGATGATAAAATTGTGAGTTTAATTAAATTATAAGTTTAGTATCAAATTCTTTAGGCTAAATTTATAATTTAATAAAATTATAATTGAACAAATATTTTGATAATAAATTAAAGCTAGCGGTTATATATCAAAAACCCTAAAAAAAAAAAGGTTTCCATCAGTTACCTTATAACGAGTGACGAGATTTTTCCATTTACATTTACACTGCTGGTGGCTTCGATTAAAGCCTTTAGCCTTCATCTTTCCGGCCACCGAAATCCAAAGCATCCTATTCTGTTTCATCTCTGAGAAATTCTTATCCAACGCCGCTCTAATCGCAAGCAATTCCTTCGTCTCCGGTACACTCCACGGCGGAAACCTATCCCCTGCCGCCTCCGCATTAACGCCGATTCGATGAAGAATAGCAGGGCGGAGATCGTAAAAATCTTCCATCGCGTGGGATTGCGAAAAGAAATAGAGAAAAGGAGGATTTTGTACGTCAATTAATCGGTGTGAATTATAGTTGGGATGTTGTTTGTTTGTGTATGAAAGCGTAAAAGGATTAGAGAGAGTTTTTTTTTTGTTTTTTTGGGTGTGTGTTTTTAGAGTTTTGTTATTGAGTAGTGCTGCAGTGTCGTCTTTATCCTTTCACGCGATTTCATTTGTGTCATTCGTTTCGTCGACATGTCGTCACGCTTACAACAACAACAAACAAAAAAATTGACGCATACACCTAATTATTATTATTACTATTATTATTATTATTATTATATTTATATATATAGTAAAAATAGTATAGTTATATATATTAATTGAAAGGTACAATTAATATATTGAGGTGGAGAATTTTGTGTCGATGGCCAGTTAATTGGATGTCCCATTTGTATTTGATAGGTGAATTTTATTTATTTATTTATTATTTTTCTTTATTGATCAAATTGTGTGAGTTTATGTTAATATTCGGAAATAAATATTATGTTTTTTTATTTGTTGGGGTTTGTTTCTCTAAGTTTTATTGATTAAATTGTGTCCTTTTATTAATCTCTAATTTACTATACTTAGATATAATAGTTTTTAGGTCCTTATACTTTGTATTTTAATATCCGAAATATCCGAAATAATTAATATCCGAAATAAGCGTGACCTAATAGTCAAAGATAATCAATTCTTAAACACCAAAACGGTGAAACCTCACTAATCAAATAGGCGACTAAACCCAAACCTCACTAATTTTCATCCCACAATCAATGACTTATAATTAACATTTGTCTAATAGCCATCAATTTTCAAAATTTGGTATCTAACAAATTCTTGAATAGATTCAAACCTAAACCTTAAATTTGAAATATATATATATATAGTTAATTATCAATATTTAAAAAAGTAGTTAGATTTTCAATATAAGAAAAATATTTAATTTTCTTTTTTCTAAAACATAAAACTGTAATATGAACATAGAATTCACTACCAACGTGTGCCACTTTTCCCTCGTTTTTACCTTTTTTATTATTCAATATACTATAATAATTAAGAATACTATAATAATTAAGAGTTATTCTTCTTTTTCAATTTAAAACAAACAAAAAAAATATTTTTGTAATAAGGAATAACAATAATTTCTACTCATTATACAGAAGAAAGTAGAAAAATAATAATTAGATATATCCTTCACGCCAATGACCAATATCTCAATCAAATACCTATTCAAAAAAAAAAAAAAATCAAATAATAATCAGTTATTATTATTATTATTATTATTATTTGTATATGTGTCAATGTAATAATTAGGCGTATCATATTTTATTATCCTGCCGATTCCTTATGACATTAAACGGATCTATTAAAGAAAAGAGAGAATATATATATATATATATATATATATATATATATATTATTTATTTATTTATATTATTATTTAGTGGACCGACATCTAAAAATTGTATATGAATAAATAAATAAATATATATATTTTGTCAAATTTGTAATGATGAACAATTCCTGAATTCAAGTAGGTGTCATTATTTATTTTGTGTGAGATTCTTTGATTGGAAGAAGGATTCGTTTGAACGTTTGACCTTTGGTTATTATTGAGATTGAGATAATAGCTTTTGCTTATATGCTTAAATGAGGATTATATTTGGCAGTTTAGTTAAAGTTCAATTCCTTGAATATTTTATTTTAAACTACTACTTTACTCTTTATGAACATCTCCTTATTAAATAATTGAGAAAATATATTTACACGGGTTGTTATTGTTATGTTAGGACAACAGACTTTTCAAATATGTTTACAATGGTATTATTTACAATGGTATTATCCACTTTGGACACGCACCTTCATAACTTTACTTTTGGTACCACTTCATAAGACCTAATGCAAATGAAGATAATTGTTTTCACTTATATACCCATGATTATTCCCTTATGTAGCTGATATGGAACTTTGGTCACAATCTCAACAATCCTCTCATCAAACAAAGTACCACTTAAATAGTCATCCATCCTCTTGTCTTGCCATATTTATAAATATTTTAAGAAAATTTGTTATTTAAAATAATTTCATGAGTTGTATTATATTATTAAATGGAAGAGAAGAATTCGGACTTCCTACTATATGGGCCTGTAGTAGTTAAGGGTATAATTTCGGCCCACTGGTCTTGGAGCCAAGGCCCAATTTGTATAAGAAACTCGGCTCAAATATCCCCAAGTATGAAAAATAGTCTCACGTCCATGGAGTGATTAATGAAGAATCTAATAAGATTTTTTTCCTCCTAATTTAATTACGTAAATCTAACGGATGATTCTGGACCAAATGACATATTAACATAAAATAAAAATAGAAGTGAGAGGGCAAAGACAATAACAAATTTTTTTGGCCAAAAGTAACATCTTAAAACAAAAATAGGTATTGAGAACAGGGTTCACTTGGGCCTTAATCGAGCCTAACGAAATGACCAATGAGACATGCCTACACACTCTAATTCAAAAACATCATCCTAGGACCAATATTGGACTAGAAGAAGGTGCTCGATCTCGACCTCGGCCGAGCCTAGAAAAATAGCTAATGAGCATGCTCCAACCCAAGGAGATAAAAGGGTTATCTGATGCAACTTCGAAATTTTATGGAGGATACACTTAGGTAATCTATTCTTGTAAATAAACTCATTACAACTTCAAAAAAAGTAAGTCAAATATCACTCTCAAATCTTAAAATTTTCTCACTATCTCGCTATCCAACTCAAGGTCTGACAAACCATTATATTAATGCACATGTTTTACTTTCTTTTGCTGATCACATTCTTCCTCCTTCCAAACAAAATTAATGTTGTTTCCATATGAAAGAAAACTATTTACCCTAATCAAATTTGAGCATCAACAATAATCTTTGATAAATGAAATTTAATAAACAAGATATAAACATATATATATAAATATATATATATGTATGTGTATATATGTATATATATATATGTATGTGTATATATATATGTATGTGTATATATATATATATATATGTATGTGTATATATATATATATATATGTATGTGTATATCAAGCTCTATGCTACCTATTCCTATAGGTTTGTATACTCTTTAATATAATTTTTTTTTTAAAAAAAAATCTTTTTTATTTTTAAGGATATATTAAGAATTAAAACTTCTTTACTAATTAGACTATAATTAAAATTAGAAAGGAACGACAAGCTGGCTTACTCTTTTAGAATCTTCCTTAGTAGTCCCTCAAAATGAATTGGATAATAACATTTTAGTTAAAAATACCACTGTGATCCTCGTACTTTTATAGTTCAAGTCTTGTTTCATGTTTGACATTTTACTTTTAACCATCTAAATTTTAATCCATATATTTTTAATAAATCTATAAAAGTCTTGTTTCATGTTTAACATTCTACTTTTAACCATCAAAATTTTAATCCATATATTTTTAATAAATCTTAAATTTAATCATTCAAAATTAGATTGGAATCTCCATGCCTCAATTGTTAAAAGAAATGTGCTTGTACTTGGCGTTTGTTCGAATTTTATTACCATTTTTTAATAGTTTAATGCCATTTCCTCTAAAGATAAGGTCAAGTGTTTTCTTCGATTTCTATCTTTTTTTTTTTTGTATGTTAACACATGCAACATAAAGCAATAATCTTAATAAATCAATGTGAACAAAAACAATCTAAATTCTTGAGGCTTTTCCTGGATTCTAGTATTTAATAGAAAATTTATTTTAAATGATAAAACTTTTAAGAATATTTATAAATATAGCAAAATATTAGAATTTATTTGTGATAAACTATGTTAGACTATTATCTGTATCTATAATGATACAAATTGGCGCAGATAGTAATTTATCTTAATCTATCAAGATCAACCATAGATAAACTATGATATTTTACAAGTAATTTGATCCATTTTGCTACATTTGAAAATAACTCTAATTTTTTCCTTTGCTCTTTTCTTCTTTTCCTTCCGTGAACACTAATCAAGTGACTGCTTTTGAACATAGTTTTAATTAGCTAACTAAGCATAACGAAGATTATCAAACTTCTATTATCATTATTTTTTTAATTTCAAAAGTCTTGTCAAATCCACTGTTGATTTGAAACGCTCTTTTATGAAACTAAGATTTAAAATACTCTTCTTTTATAGACTGATCAAATTGTCAGTCATAAATTCCTTGCAACGAAAATTGGCATACAACTCTATTATTGCTATTACATTCTTAGAGAAGTGCTCTTCCCCACATTCATAAGATGAGTACTCTCTATTTCTTGGTATGGTTTTTGTAACTTTAAAGCAAGCAAATTGAATGGAATGATGTTTACCTTTCTCAGCTGAAAAATGCAAGCTCCCTTCTGACTTTAGAAGGAAAGATTGTTGGGAGAAAATCTTGTCTGTGTGAGAAAGTTGCTCAGTTTTGGACTTGATGCACATGGAACTCAGTGAAGGATGCGACTCAAAATAATCTAGCCCAACCTGTCAACCAGCAACAGACGATTCTTTAGATTTTTCTGGGACTGCAACCTCCTTCTCCGAGTTACTTGAATCGACTACGTTAGTTTGACTTGATTGCACCTGGCTTGTATTTTGAGCATCTAAGGTAATCCCTAGAACAGTCAACACGGCCCTGACAAAGAAGCAAATCTGTCTGATTAACATACGAAGCAAAAGATAGTAGTATGAAAATGCCATAGTTATGACAGAACCTTGGGAGTGTCGATCGGATATTTGGTTGGCTAGCGTGAGCAACCAAAGGCGCCTTGAGTGCTGCAGTTTTGTTTAAAGCATTTTCGAGTTGTGCTGGCGGTAGCTGAAAGAACAAATGAATGTCAATAACAAGGACATTGCTTTCATGTAATTAGTTCATGGAATGGATGGAGTACATGTTATATAAATATATTGCCGATGATCGACACATGATCCTAATCCTACTGCTGAAGCATCTTTAAATAATATATCCTACAGAGAATTACAACATTAGAGTCCAATTTGAAAGACCTCAAGAACTCCCGTCCATAAAGCTTTGACCACCAAGGTCCCCGAGCGTCTCGTTAAGTTTCCTCAAGGCTCTAAGAGACCTCAAGACTTGTCACTAAAGAAATTGAATGAAAGAAGCATTTAATGAAGGAACTAAAATTTTCATTCCCACACCCTACCAACTGGCCTTGCATATTTTCCTGGCTCCACCGTGTCAGCCAGCTTCATTTTCAGGGACTTCCTCAGGCCAAAGGCCATGATGCATCGGATTTGAGATAGACTAAATCCTTGGCTAGACAAAGAAAACTCATACCTATGGTGTGAGGACACTCTCCAGAACAATGTGTTCTATTTCAAAATAATATTCAAAAGTTCCCCTTACAATTCTAAAACTAGCTAATTATTCGTTAGCTTTTCAATAAAATAAAATAATCATCTTATTATTTGTTTTATTATAGCTTTTCAATAAAATAAAACAAATAACTATTAAATCCAAAAATACTAATTAAAGCACTATTTAATAAAAAAAGTAACAACCAAACTAAAAGTAATTGAACTGTACTTATTATCTAACACTTCATCCTCGCCCGCTAATCCCCTTTTTTGGCTTCTTTATTACCCTTATTGCATTTCTCTCTTGTACTTTGAGATTTATTAAATAAAGAAGTTTGTCTCCTTTTAAAAAAAAAAAAAAAAAAGAAAAGGAACTTCATCCTACATCATCATGCCAACCTTTGATGTAAGTAGTAATGAAGGTTTTGATTCCAAAGTCCAATTGGAAAGACAACCACCTCAAGGCCTTCTAGGCATTGAATAACAATACAACCTTCATCTTCTAGGAGAAAAACAAGTCCAGGCCAATCAACCACAGAACTTTCTTACTCTCCTCAATAACAGAGAGAAATGGACAATGAAGTCGCACATTCTCGAAGTGGAAGGCACAATACGCCGCTTTAGACTACCAGTTTCCAGCAAGATAGAGAATGGTCAGAAGTACGTCTAGGTTTTTCTACCTAATCTAAAAAGATTTTACTTAATTAACCACTCAGCATTAACTAAAAATCAGAGAAAGGAGAAGACAGGCAGACTGCACTTGTCTAAGCAAAGCAGCTATAAGAAAGGGGAATCTCAACCAAAGATAAATCCTCCGTCAATTCGTTGAATTTCTTCATCCTCCTAGCATTTCTACCTTCAATGATCTCTCATCGCTCCAACTACCAACAATCAAACCACCTCCCAAAAGAGCAGAAACCTAAAGAAATGCCAAAAAGAGCTTTTGAACTCAGGCCATGAGAATGGGACCATGAATTCTTCTTCATCCTGGGAAGGACCATAATGGTCGAACCTGGTAGGGAAGATTGTTGACTGGTTGAAGTTTAATGGAAAGAGCTTGTTTAAGGGATATCAACAACAGGAGCTGTTTTGGATCTTCCAAATCATTCCCGGGGGAGGTCTGGACCCATTTTTTTTCTGATCCTTCAATAAAAAGATCCATTCAAATTAGGAGGTAGAACGAGTACCAATAAATATTTCTTTTTCGATTCATCTCTGGAGTTGAATACCTCATTCAAGAATTGTTTTTGATCCAATCCGTAGGAATCAATAGAAAAGGCAAATCCCTTATG
>JBBPDJ010000023.1:16822948-16852853 GCA_037974625.1 Cucumis cinereus
ATCTCTAGTGGACCTCTCAATAGGATTCGAACCCATATGAAGTTCTGACCATCTGTCAGAGAAAAAAGAACGAATGGGTCTTGTAGGACTCCCGAGAAATTCTTGAGCCCTAAAGAGATTTCTCAGTAACCCTGTCAAGTGGAATTACGCTCCTGAAAAAATAACTTGATGGCGATATCAAATATTTAACAGTTTGCCAAAGATCAGCACATTCTCTTTTTTCATCACTATCTCTATTAATGCTGGTCCAACCTGCACAATTATTTTGCACTGGCATTGTGCAGGATTTTTAAGGAGTTCTTCCAATTGTTGAGATGACAGACTTTTAAGGGGAAGACAAAGTTCCGTGATTTTTCTTTTCTTTTTATTTTTCCCTTTTAATATGAAACAGATAAAAAGAAAGTGATAGGAATGACCTTAGAGTAATATTAAGAGTCTATTAGTAATTACTGGAGTAGTTTGTTAGGGAAGTTGGTTTTAAATAGAGAGAAAGGGAGCGGGGAAGATAGGCAATATTTGGAGAGTGAATTAGGGCTTGAGAGTTATCTCAAGATTGGATAGGTTCAAGTACCTCGAACACTTGGTTTATCTTGTATCTTTGATATCTTTTATATTTCAATATATCCGGGTTCTATCAAAAAGATAGATTCATATCAATGTTTTAAAAAGCCCTTCCACTTCCGAGCACGTGCCTAGGCTCAAGGCACATGTATGTCGCCTTGTCTTAAAAAGGTGAGGCCTACAAAATAAGGCATGCCTTTTGTGAAACCCCAAAGCTCAAAACCCTTTTTTATTAACCAAAAAGATCAAATTTACTAAGCTTAAATGCAAAATTGCTTGTGTTTAGAGGTTTTTTTTCATATTTCCACTTCAACTATGCTTTTTCTTCTTTATGATGCTTTTATATATAGTGTGCCTATAAAAAACATGTCTTTTTTTGCACCTTGCGCTTAAACCCCATAAAACTATTGCACTTTATTGCATCTTGAGCTTTAAAAAACACTAATTCATATTGATCGACAGAAAAAACTTAAGGGTAGAGAGAACCAATAGCTTGTCCATCAAATGAAGGTCCTATGCTTGAACGGCTACATCCTTCAAATCCCTCTACAAGGAACCTTCCTTCTACAACTTTTTTTCACCATAATAAAATGAAGATCAAAAACAATATGATCATGGGTTGGCCTTGGGGTATGTGTTTGATAAAGGGCTAAAAGGCAATGAGTTCAATCCTTGGTGGCCACCTACCTAGGATTTAATATCTCCTGCGAGTTTCCTTGACAACTCAGATGTTATAGGATCAGGTGGGTTGTCCCGTGAGATTAGGGGAGATGCGTGAAGTTGGCCAAATAGTCACGGATATTTAAAAAAAAAAAAAGTTAAAAACAATCCAAACATAGATACTTTGCAAAAATCATGCAATGGAGGTATGAGCCGCAGCCTAATCCTCTCAGACAAAGAAAAGAGTGGTTGGTTCTGTCTCTCTAATTTCAGACTGCCCAGGTCATTTTAACAAAAAGAAAAAAAAAATCCAACACTATGAGGTCAGACCAATAAGAGAAGGGGAAAGAAAGGGTTGTCCCTCAATGAGAGCCGTTAATGGGCTGTGGAGTTGGGCCCAAACCGAAGTTGTGTGGTTGGTTAGTAGAATATCAAGTGGGGGCACAGATGCAAGGTATTTTGAGAAGTATGCATGAATGAGAAGCAGTCTAGGCATTGCTGTGGAAGCTGGAGGAGAGTATGGGTCCCTTGAATACTCAGGTTCTTATTTTTCCTTTATCGTTCTTTATGATCATTTCATCTAGCTAATTTACCTGTTTTGGCTTATAATCGTTGAAGAGAACTATAATATAATGTGATGAAGTTCAATAGAACAGTATTGTCTTCCTTGTTTGTGTGTATGTGTGCTGGGAATTGCAATTTGCTGTTTGCAGGAGTTACCTTACAAACACAGGCACCGAAAACCTCATAATCCTACCAGTCAGTTCCATAAGGACGCAACCTCATATACCCTACCAGTCAGTTCCATATGGACGCAACCAAACAGCACCCCTTGCCCTAGACAATAACATCAGCTAGAATCATCATCTCCCACTGATGTCATTGATTGGAAGGAAGCTTTCGTAGTCCAATGATTTACCACATCGAGGATGACTGGCCAACCAACAGGTACGCCACAAGTTAAGCCATGACCACCAGATGCATCCTCAACCACTTTCAAGACACCAAGGCACTAATGAAATGTTATCAATAACGCATAGCTGGAGTCCCTTTCTTTAAAGTGTTTGGTTTTGTTTATGTCCGCGTATTCTTTCATTCTTTCTCGTACGGGATACAGAAAAAAAATTACTAAAGTAACGCTAGAATTGAAACGCACCTGCAGCAGCACATTAAATGATTGAGGCTTTGTCAAAAGTGCACACTTCAAAAAGCCTACCCACAACTTGGGATATTTCCATATCTGCAATAGTCCATCGCCAGATTGAGAATGGTGAAACCTTAATTCACAAGTAATCTAAAAGTGGAAAAATATTGACCTGTTTGCCAACAAGACGTGATAGAATCTCCATTATAAAATCTACCTGTAAAAAAGAAAACAAAACCAGTACTAATAAATGGGAGATTGTGGAAGAGAAGAAAGAAAATAATCAACGCATTGCTATTGTAGTTTTAGGAAGGATTCCATCTTCTCCTGAACCCTGTGTTGTCTGTTTGCCTTTCTTTGTCTCAACAGACCTCTCCTTTCTTTTTCATTTTCTTTTTAGTTAAGAAAATAAAGGAAGAAAGAAATGGATAATCTGAGATGGATCACGCAATCAATAATTCTGAGACATTTTAGTCCAATATATTAGACTATTTTGGGAAAGAAACATATCACAACCTTTTTAGTCCTTTAATTGAGGTTGAGATAGTACAAGGTAAAATATATGGATTATGAAAATCTAAAGATGCAAGCTCAACACGAATACAAACACCTTATGTTTGAAGGTAAGGGCAGAGTCCATGCTATTGACAAGGAAAACGAAAAGCCAGAAACCACGATCAAATGGATTTTCCATACCATTATCAAATTGGGATTTTGCACGGAATAGACTAAATAAAGGAAATTTTTTTGTAATAAAAAACACATCATACTTCTATATTGACCTAGTACTGTGACAGATGGCATCTGTTACCCACCAAAACTAATAAAAATCTTCACCACATTCTCATTTTTCAAAAATTAGTGACCAACGAGAGCAAGAGTCATAATCTTACCAGTGCTGGAAAAGTACCAATGGCTTGCAATACTGTGCGCATGAACAATAATGGAAGAGGGATCTGCTCAACCTGCACAGGACAAGCAGATTGCTGTCATTTTTCGAAAGAGAAACTGTCAATATGCTATTGAAGGACTCATCTCATACAAACCAATTGATTCAAAACTTTTGCAATGATTTGCTGGGTGAAAGTTTGACGCTGCTCAAAGCAAGCATTGCAGGCATCTGTGACCTGAAGGTGAAGCAACCAATTGTTCAATACGGAGACACAGTCATGTTTTAGAAAGAGAAAATGAAGAGGGGTAACCTTCTTGAGCGGAATTCCATCTCTGTCAGGATCAATTACATGAATAGCAATAAGAACTTCAGCTGGATTTAGAACTGGCCCAGACTGAGATGATCCCTGAGTAGGACATTGAAAGGAAATAAAATCAACGTACAACTTAGAACATAGTTTTTCAATGTGGTTCCGGGCAAAACAAATCATTGGCAGTTTAACTTACGACAAGAAACCAAAAGTATCTAGAACAAGGGATTCAAATGTGAAAATGATTATATAGCCAAGCTGATAAAAAATAACAAACGAATAGTTCTACTTCTTCCAGATTATATTGCTAATTTACCTAAAACCAAGACCATTAAACGTATTCCCGGCTAAAACAAAGATCTACTTTAGTTGGTTCATGATGAGAGCCAGATTTCTTTCTCCTGGAAAACATGGAAGAATAACACCCCACTGCATATGCTGCCAAGGAAGAGCGGGAAAAGAATACCTGCAATATCCGTAGAAGTGCTGCTTGGAATTTGTCCCCTGGAAGATTAACAATCCGTGGGAAGATCATCATAACCTAACAAAATAAGAAAATGACTTCAGGGGATTTCAACTGGTAGTAAACATTTTTGAAGCAACATGAGATGAGAACAAAAAGATTGAAAGTCAGTGTTAGAATGAAATTTTGAAGTGCTGGACAATGAAAGACAATCATCAAGAAGTAACATGGAGGATATCAAAAGGGAACTGCAAAGATAGAGAAGTCGGTCAGAGCTTTCGTCTGGTGCATATAGTCCAAAGCAACAACCGGGTGCATATAGTCCAAAGCAACAACCGGATTTTTTATCACACTCTTTCGCAACTTTTGTGAGAAATTTTTATTCGAGCATTTAACCAGTGCTAATATCGATGTTCACAAATTGCAGTCTTAACAACCTATTGATTATCTGGAACGCTTTTTATAATCTCCAGTTTTCTTTTATAGCCATTGGTCCTAGGTATTCATCTTATTAAAGAAATAACTTATGTTTGCTATCAAATGCTTGAAGGATAAGTGATATAGAAGATTGCTGAAAACATCTATGGCAATTGGTAAACAACAAATTCAAATAAAAAAAATATTAACCACTATACAAGCTCAAAACATATAGGTACCCAGATACACTTAGATGAAGAAAAGCCAGAAGAGAGAGAAGTTATGCACCTCATCTTTTGGTAGATATGGTAATACAGGGATCATAATCTCCACATCCTAAAATCAACCAACACATAACAGCCATTAGCAAAATAAGCCTTGTTTATAGTGAGACTTTAAATCAGGACTTTAGAATCAGAACCTCAATACCCTGAAAACTTTGGCCAGATGTTACAATTGAGAGAAATATAATATAAAAATAAATCAGTAAGGTTTAAGCTAAGAGCTTGATTGTCAAAATAGAATAATGCTTACCTTTAGTTTTGAATTGTATAGCTTGCTAATGGTAAAAACTAACTCAGATGAAGGAATAATCCCATCCGTCAGTATATGCAAAACCTAACATAGCAAAATATCAGGGAAACAAAAAACAACCGTAATCCCCCCATTTTCTTGGTCTCAGTGTATAATAGGCATATAGATTAGTTGATAGAGGAAAAACCTGCATTACAAGATTTTCACTTCCACTTGGAGGATCAGTAAGAATTTCAAGAAGATCTGAGGATGAACCCATTGTGCGGACAAGTATCGGGATATGGTCATGGACGGCCTATATAAAATACAAATGATAAAAATTTCAGAAATCAGAACTGGTGAGAAGAAAGAAAGGCAGCATTATAAAGTGGGACAAACCTGCTTAATTGCTTTTGAGGCATCTTTGTACATGACAAAAATTTGGCGAAAAAGCGAGTGCTTCTGTCATTCAGATTACACAAGTAGACTATAAGCTTCAGAAAAAAAAGAAGTCATTTTTTTAAGAAAAACTAAAATAACTACATCTGATCAGACAACCTCAAACCTTTGTACAAAGTGCAAAATACAAGGACATCCTACGCTGAGCCTCAGAGATCGGAAGAGATGTGTCAACTTGTAAAATGGATGAAGGATGGGTATCAGAGGAAACATCTTTACCGATGGCACTAGATTCAACTAAAGATTTTTCTGGATGAGCATCCTGCTAAATAAGTAACACGTGCCAAAGTCAATTCTAAATTTCCAGACTGCTAAGTGACAACAAAGCTAATTAAATAGTTGAAACATAAAAAAGCATTGAACAACTAGAATTGGGTAAGTTGTAATACTTGAGCTCCAGAATGTGGAATTCCAACTAAAATTTGGAGGTTCTTATTCAACCGAAATTCCACTTATGAGCTCAAATAAGACAACCAAAATTACAATTGCGCAATACTTGACACAATTTTGACACCTTTTTTTTTTGGTATCACTATATGAAAACAAACCTTATTTGATTCTGATGTTAGTCCATCAGCATCTGTCGTATCTGTAGCAAGGTCACTAATGGCAGAAAGCAGCATTTCCTTAGAAAAATCTTCTATTCGTTGAGAAATGGATGGTATAGGATAAAGTTTGTTAGCAACCTACAAAAAGAGAGAACTTAAGTAACAGGAAAACAATTATTTTGTTGTACATTAAGTTGTCAACAAATTACCAGACGAATTGCCTTCATCCTCACTTCCTCGAAGAGATGTACCGTGCTCTTTCATGGTAAAAAGAGATAGTCAAAGTGAGATCAAATGACAGGGAAAAAGCTCTTAGAGCAAAATGGGTGGAGGTGAAGGAAGGGAAGAACCCTCCAAACATCACATGCTTTGTCAGAAACGTGCAAGGCAATTACATAACATCAAATACTTAAAGACTTTAACAAGCAAAAAAAGGTATTACAAATGATCCAGATTAATCATAAATAAATAAAAAATATTAGAAAAGAAATATCAAATATGAATTCATATCTAGTTCGTAGTCAAGAATGAACAAACCAATAGGATTTATCGCCTGCATTCAGACAATGAATAATACTATAGCCATGAGCTCTTAACCGCTTACTTTTGATTATGCTTTGTAAGCAAACATTAAAATAATGGATGTACAATCTGTGAACTAAAAGTCTACGTCACAAAAAAATAACTGAAGTAGAACAGAAACTGAAATAAGTTTTAGGAAATTAAAACCTGTAAGGCAATTTTCAAGCAGACATCACGAATAGGGGGTCTCAACAGAATCAAACTCCACACTGCACTAAGACCTTGAGTTACACGATCACCACTTTGAATATCCTTATCTGCATTTTCACTGTTTCCAGGAGCGCACATGCATTCCAAGAGGTTTATGACTGACTTTGGTAGATAAGGAGCTTCGCCAAGTAACCTACTTAATGACTTGTCTGATGGAGGAAAAGAATCTTTAAGTGTTTCTGCCTGCATGGAAAATCAAATTATTCACATGCATACAAAACAATACCTGCAAGAAATAGGATCACAAAGCACACACCACAGTGAGCAGAAATGTCTCATATACTGAAGCAGCAGTTGTAGATGTAAAGAAATCGTGTTCCTCTTCTGCTTCTCCAAATAACCTATACAGAACCCGCAAAGTCAACTCGTGTCCCTGAACCAATTGTTATAGTCAGCATGTATGAATTTAGTTGAACACTGAGAAAAGAAAATAAAAGATAAGGAGAAGAGAGAGAAATCAATAGACATCTCATTCAAGCTCCTGCATGATAACTTAGTTTACTAAATGAAACATGATTTAAATTTCTGGCGAACCAAGCACACAAACCAATATAATTTATTTTCCAATGCAAAGGGAAAATAATAACAGACTTAAAGTAACCAGGGCAGGGGTATACTTCAATGGCAGACTAGTAGGACACTTTTATTCAATAAGAATACGTGGGAGTAACATTGTCCAAATAGATGAAGGAGCAAACCCTAGAGATTCAAGTTAGAGTTCCATTTGATACATAGTTTTTACTTTCAACGCCTTTAACAATATCCATACTCTAGGCTTTATACTACAGCATAGATGCAGGGAATAGAACTTTAGCGAGACTGAAGTTAAAGAATTGATGTTAACAAGAGCTTAAAGAGTACTCAAGGTATTTAGAGACCAAAAGGAAAAAATATTTACTATAGTATAATGCCTTACTAAGCAGCATGGACACGACACAACATGGCATTACGCCAATTAAAAATAAAATAAACTAGGACACAGACACGTTGGGAATGCTCTCTTTTGTTAGGAAAAATACTTTTTTGGTCTCTACGTTTTGGATCTAGTTTTTGGTTAGTCCTTAGGTTTATCTTCAAGTTTTTAGTTTGATTTTAATTTAGTCTCAAGTTTCAAACTATAACAATTTTGACCTTGAGATTTAAGTTTTGTTTCAACTTGGTTCTTAAGTTTCAAGATGAGGCTCGTTTCCGTTTCAAAAGAAAGATTCAAGATTTACACTTTTAACTTCAATTTTTCAGTAAATACTCACTTTTGGTGTCTAGTTTATTAATCCATTGATTAATTTAGAACAATTAAAAAAATTTATTTTTTTTATTTTTTTTATTTTATTTTTTATAATTTTATATTTTATATTTTTTTATTTTTTTATTTTATATTTTTTATTTTTTTTTATTTTGGTTGATGTCCTGGATTGTCCTAGGAGCTTTTTTTTTTCTTTGGTTGGTTTATGTCAGCATATGTTTTATAGAATAGTTGATGTTAAATTGTTGGTATAGTTTAAGTTTTCTTTCACCCATCAACTTAAGCTTTTAGGTTTATCGGTGATTTAACATTGTATAGAGCAGGATTTTGAATACTCAGTGATGACTCTCTCTCCCTCCCGATCCCAACCCCTCCCGCCCCTTCTTCCCCTGTCACCCGCCCACTGCTCCGATGACCAACGATTTGTCGCCGCCGTATCAGTACGTCACCCGGATAAGTTGTAAAGATGGAAGGAAAGAATAGATTATCAACAAGAATAGAAAACAAGTTCTTCACATGTGAGTATGACAAAAACAGTAGAGGAAGGGTTTTTCGAATTAATGAACGGCATCTGTACAAAACTTACTCGTTAGTTGTTGAAGAAGTGATTATGGTATGGTTAATCGATGCCCTAGAGGAAGTGATAAGCGCCCCAAAACCTCATAAATTCTTCAGAAAATCATACTGTAATGGAGGTTTTATTTGGACGCAGAAAACCACTAACAAAAGAGGGAGCTTCTTAGAAGTCTCAAAAGTCCTAAATTCAGGAAGAAAAGGAAATATAGTGATTCCGGCAGGGATCGAGCAAAGCGGATGGAAGATGTTCAGGTGTCTCCTTCTGGATTTTTTAAATGGGAGAAGTGACAGCGATAAGGAGGATAGGAAGAATGAAAGGGAGGAGAAAAAGAAACAGACTAACGATGGGCAAACCCAAAACTTCAATCCCACTTCTAGACAACAGCATAGTCAGCATCTGAATGCCTGGAATAGACAAATACCTCGAGAAGTAGAAGTACCTGTGTTGAAGAAAATCCAGATGAGTAAAAACACGAAAGAGATCAGACAAGTGTGCTGGGAGGATACCCTAATTGTGACCAAGAGGGATTTTCATGATGATTGGAGTAGGGTCTTGATAGCTATACAAGAACAAACTGAAGGCTCATTCATCATTAATCCGTTTCAACCGGATAGAGCCCTCCTAAAGTGTCCAGATAAGACAATGGCAAGACTGCTTACATCAAACAAGGGGTGGGTGACCTTTGGAAGTTTTACCCTAAAAATAGAACGATGGGATCCACAAAAGCACGGGCGAAGTCTCTGGGTCCCCTCCTATGGGGGGTGGGTCAAAATCAGAAATCTTCCTCTGCACCTATGGAAGAAACACGTCCTTCAAAAATTAGGCGACGCCCTTGGTGGTTTCAAGGGGATTGCCGAGGAAAATTACACTTTAATTGATTGTATGGAGGCTGCAATTAATGTCCATGGCAATTATTGTGGGTTCCTTCCGGCCGAAGTGGAAATAACAGAAGGGAGTGATAAATTTGTGATTAATGTGGTGACCTACCAAGATTCAAAGTTATTAATTGACAAGATGGCCGAAATCCATGGTTCCTTCTCGCCGGAAGCTGCTTCCAGATTTTTCGACGGTCCGGGTGGCCCGAACCCGGGTCCGAACCCTGTTGACATGTGGAGAGTTGAACACACGGAAGAGAGACTTTGTTTGAAAGTGGCTTTGCAGCCTGAATCTGACAGCAAGAACGATGGGGGTTCAGCGCAGCCTGACAGTCTGGAGTTGCAGCCGTATGTTGTACGAAGATCTGGGGAAGAAGCTGATAAGGGTTCAAAAAAGGTTTGTGCGCCTTTTAGACAGATTGTGGGCCCTGATAAATTAGGCCACAAGGATAATAAAGGAAACAGAAAGTAGAAGGAACTAGTGGTGTAAATGGGCCGAACCTTAAAGAAATAAAAGAGAGTGCTCAGCTGGATCCTCCGAAAGAAGCCCATGGAACCAATAGCATGTCGGAAACGGGTTTTATTAACAAAAAACGTAAAGCCCAATTTGCCAAGCGGATCAAATTTGCTGAAAAGGATGAAGTCCACTCGTTCTTTAAGAAGTCAGCGATTGGGTCAACGTTCGAAAGGAAAATCCCGCCCTCCTCTGCCTCTTCCTCTGCGATGGAGAACCAAGGCGATAGCAAGTCAGAAACTGAGCCGTCGAGCCCAGATAGCATTTCAAATGAGAACAGGTTTGCAGCCCTGGAGGATAAAGAGGAAGAAAATACCACAAATATAGGTTTCAGCGGTCTCTTTGAAAGCGATGAGGAAGGGGACAATGATGAGGAACAAAATAATCAGCTAGCCATTGTTGAAAGTTCTATCCCTCTCATGGATGAAGAAATAGATATGGGGAAAGAGATAGAAAGTGAAACAGAGCTTCAGCAAACAGAGGTGTCTCAAAGTCTAGTGTTTAGTAAAGACTTAGTTGCAGTGTTGATGGAACACAATCTTTGTATTCAGGCAATTTCCAAGAAAAGCAAATCGCAGCCAAGAAAGTCTGGGGGGCAGTAGGTCCAAATGTATGTCCAGAGAAGTGAAAGGCCCTCATTAATACATGGGAAAAGGAAGTTAGAGAAGAGAGAGAGTTATTGTCCAAGGGAGATGCTAATCACATATGTTAGTCCTATCTTGGAATGTGGGGGACCTCAACGCTCGCCCAAAAAGAGTGTTAGTTAAAGATAATTTTAGTTAAATTTGATCCAGATGTTGTGATTCTTCAGGAGTCAAAGTTGGTTGAGATCGACCGGAATATGATTAAATCCTTATGGAGCAGTCGTCACATTGGCTGGTCTTCCTTAGATGCAGAAGGAACTTCGGGAGGCATTCTAATTATGTGGAGGGAGGATACTATCTCGGTTTCTGATTCCATTGTTGGTCAGTTTTCCCTCTCTATTTTTTGTAGATCAGCCTACGGCTTAGCTGGCTGGATAACAGGGGTGTATGGCCCAGTATCTTACAAACGCAGGGATGATTTCTGGTGGGAGTTAGGCAGCCTCTTTGGCCTTTGCGGTGATAGCTGGTGTGTTGGGGGTGACTTCAATGCTGTTAGATGGCTGCAGGAGAAAAGTTCTGGAGGTAGAGTCACTAGAAGTATGAAGAATTTTAATTCCCTTTTAGATGGTACGAACTTGATTGACATCCCTTTGGCAAATGCTTGCTTCACTTGGTCCAGAACGGGAGTTAGACCAGCAGCTTCAAGATTGGACAGATTCCTAATTTCTCCAAATTGGGTTGAATTCTTTAGAGAAATGAGATTAGAAAGGCTGATTCGTACCACCTCCGATCACTTCCCTATTATTTTAAGGTTGGGTTCTCAATTATGGGGCTCAACCCCCTTCAGATTTGAAAATTTGTGGCTGGACAATCATTTGTTTCAACAAAACTTAGAGAACTGGTGGGGTGGTTTGATTTCTGAGGGGTGGCCGATCTTCACTTTCATGGATAAACTGAAGAAACTAAAGTTTATTTTGAAAAAGTGGAACAAGGATACTTATGGGAATATCTTTTCCCAAAAAAAGGAGTTGATAGATAAAATTAGCGCTCTTGACCATCTTGAAGACTCGTGTACTTTAAATGAAGCTGATATTAGAAAGAGGGACGTACTTAAAAAGGATCTCTTCGAATGCACTATCAAAGAGCAGCGCTTATGGGCTCAAAAATGCAAAGTTCAATGGCTTCATGAAAGGATGAAAATTATGGGTTTTTCCACAGATGGGCGTCCACTCGAAAGAGCAAAAATATTATCCACTGCCTTCAAAACAGCCTTGGGGATGAGGTAGTAAGCCGAGACGAAATTGAAAAGGAAATCCTTTGTTTCTTCTCCCAGCTGTATGAGCATAGGATTCCCCATCCTTTTATTTGCACAAATGAAGGAGGTATAAGGCTTGTTGAGCAGGATGTTAGTTCTCTTGAAGCTCCATTCACGGAGAGAGAGATTAAGGAAGCTGTGCTTAGTTTGGGGGATAGAAAGGCGCCGGGGCCCGATGGTATGACTGGAGAATTTTATAAAAAATCGTGGAACATTCTAAAATCCAACTTGGTAGGAGTGTTCCAAGATTTTCTTAAAAATGGAATAATTAACAGAAGATGTAACGAGACTTACATATGCCTTATCCCAAGAAGAAAGAGGTGCTTCGGGTTAGTGATTTCAGACCAATTAGCTTAACTACTTCCCTTTACAAGATCATAGCTAAAGTCCTAGCTAATAGACTGAAAGTGGTGCTTCCAAAGATTATAAGTGATCCTCAAATGGCGTTTGTAGAAGGGAGGCAAATTCTGGATGCAATCTTAGTGGCTTTTGAGTCGATTGATGAGTGTTTGGCAAGCGGATAAAGGGCATCCTCATGAAGCTGGACCTTGAAAAAGCCTATGACAAAGTAGACTGGCTTTTTTTGGACTCAGTTTTGAAGCTCAAAGGCTTCGGCAGAAGGTGGAGAAAATGGATTTGGGGCTGTCTCTCTTCGACCAATTTTTCTGTGATCATTAGTGGAAGACCTCGGGGAAAAATCCTCGCCAAACGAGGAATCAGACAAGGTGATCCTTTGGCCCCTTTTCTATTCACTATTATAGGGGATGCTCTTAGTAACTTGCTGCATTTCTGTGTGGAGAAAAGAATCTTGAGGGGATCCAGAAAATGTGATACCTTGCTGTTTGTGGATTGGGATCCAGAAAATGTGACAAATTATTGGCAGATTGTAAACCTTTTCCTGAAAGGGGCTGGCCTCTCCATCAATGTTTCTAAATCCTCACTAATCGGGCTGAATGTGGATAGTTTGATTATGGAAAATCAGGCCGCTCTCCTTGGGTGTAAATCTGAAGTCCTCCCCTTCTCGTATTTAGGTTTTCAGATTGGAAATAGACGGATTTCGTTGGCTGGTTGGGATTCTTTGTTGGATCGCTTCAATGTGAAGTTAGATAAGTGGAAAAAATGTGACTTATCCAAAGGGGGAAGACTAACTCTTGCCCAATCGGTCCTTAATAGCCTCCCAGGGTATTGGTTTTCTTTGCTTAAAGCTCCTACTGGAATTATTAAGAAGATGGAAAAAAAGATTAGAGACTTTGTATGGGGTGGTGGTTGCTCTAATTCCTTGGGAAACTTGGTTAAATGGGACATTACAGCTCAACCCATCTGCTTTGGAGGCCTTGGTGTGGGCTGCCTCCGACAAAAAAACTCAGCTTTTCTTAGTAAATGGCTTTGGAGGTTTATGTGTGAAAAACATGCCTTTTGGAGAAAAGTTATTGTAGCAATTTATGGGGAAGAATCGAGTGGTTGGTGCACTAAACAACCTAAGAGAGGTTTTCGTCACAGGCTGTGGGGGGACATTTACAAACACAAGGATCGTTTCTTCAATTTTGTGAAATTTGTTGTGGGTGATGGTAAATATATTCAGTTTTGGTCAAACGGTTGGTGCGGGGATAGCCCCCTCTCCTGTCTCTTCCCTGAGTTATTCTCCCTCTCTCTGAAAAAAGGAGATAACGTTGCCGATTGCTGGAATTTGGAAAATCAGACGTGGAATCTGGGTTTGAGAAGAAATTTGCTGGAGAATGAATGTAGTCAAGCCGCTGCTTTGTTTGATTTATTGTTGAAGTGGTCCCCGAATGAAGAAAGGGATGATATACTGTGGAAGCTTGAAAAATCTGGGAAGTTTTCTACTAAGTCATCTTTCCTTTCGTCATCAAAAGGTCAAGATCCTTGCTCCATCTCTTCTCCCTTAATAAGAGCTGTCTGGAATTTTAAATACCCTAAGAAAGTAAAATGCTTCATCTGGGCCCTCGTGTACAGAAGTCTGAACACTGGAGATAAATTACAAAAAAAGCTTCCTGGTTCAACACTGAAGCCATCTCTGTGCTGTCTCTGTTTTAAAGATGAAGAAACCTTGGATCACTTGTTTCTGCACTGCGACTTTGTTAGTAAGGGATGGTCAACTCTCTTCTCTATTTACGATATCAATATCTGCCTCCCTAGGAAAGTTGAGGACTGGTTCAGTGAGGCGGCGGTTTGTCTGAAACGGTTTGGGCCAACAGGAAATATCTTATGGAATAGCGCAGTCCGTTCTATGTTTTGGGGCATTTGGTTGGAAAGAAATAGAAGAGTCTTTAGTGATACAGTAAATTCTTTTGATTCTTTTTGGTCTGTGATTAAAAACACAGCTTCTTGGTGGTCCACAAACTACACCAAATACTTTTGTAATTATAGTCTTTCAATGATTGTTAACAATTGGAAGGCTCTTCTGTTTTAGTTGGTCTTTGGGAAGGCCCTCTTGTCCCTCGCCTTTAGGTTGTCTTCTCCTTTGTTTTTAATACATATTCGTTTCTTATTAAAAAAAAAAAAAAGAACAATTAAAAGAAGTATAATTAACTAAGTTCCATTATATTTGCATCACTATTATAATGAATTTCAAATTTTCACTTCTAATTAATTAGTAGACATCCATGCTAAAGATTGAAAATGAGTATTTAGTGAAAAGCGGTGTTAAAAGTGTAAATCTTGAAACCTAAGGATTAAACTGAAACAAAACTCAAATGTCAAGGGTAAAATTGTAACATTTTGAAACTCAGAGACTAAAATGAAATCAAACTCAAAACTCAATGACTAAAATGTTAACATTTTGAAACTGAGGGACCAAATGGAAACTATACCCAAAACCGAGGGACCAGAAAGGTACTTTCCCCTTTTTATTATTATTTTTCTAGAATAGGCATAAATTCAACATAAAACACTAAATGCACTCCACAAAAGAAACATAAAATGTCAAGTCAATTCACAATGGTAATTTCAATTTTTTTGGTTAAGAAAATGAGCGTTTCTTTTGTTTTTTTAATCTTAGTTTAACATATAATTGATTTGGGCTTTAAATGTGGGTCCAGCATAAAAGGTTGGACCATTTTCTCTTTTAAAAAAATTCAATGTCCAGGAAATGTCCTAAACGTATCCACATATCTGAAATTGAAAATAAATACATAAAAATAGGGCACAGAAATTTGCGTGTCGGACACATATCCAGAGCATTTTTGAAGTGCCCATGTCTGGCACGAACACTCCCCCTAAATGAAGTGTTTGTGCTTCCTAGAGGTCTTATATATATCTTTGCAAATGCTGATAGTTGCACATCTTGCAGATAAGGAAAAAAATAACAATTGAAGTCATTGTTTTAGTATACATGTAATTATAGAAGTTAATTAGTCTTGTCCTTCGTTGTAATTTACTAGTCTTTAGTTAGAGTTTCCATGTATGCTATATATATTGAACTCTATTGTATAGAATGGATGAAGGGAGTTATTTTATATTTCACTCTAACTTCAACATGGTATCAAAGCGTTAGAGAAAATTAGGGTTTGAGAATTTAGAATCCTTTTGTAACATCTAGGGTTTTGTGGAGGGGTGGGTTTATAGTTTCGCCCACTACCTCCGCCATCAATTTGTTTGTCGTTCGTCAGCCGCTGTTGTCCGTCGCTTCAACCACCGCCGCTGCTGAAAGTTTGTTTGTTTTCAACACCGCCTAGTTCAAAAAGGAGCCCAGCTGCCGATCTACCAAACTCCAAATTTTCGAAGCCATCCTACCAGCGAGTGAGGTTCACACGCCGCCTCTTCCTCCACTGCAAGATCCACACGCTGGCACATGGGAGCGCTTGGGAGGTCCATTTGCTCTGTCGGCTGGAGCGTCTCCACTTGTGTTTTCCGATTGGTCTGTGTATTTGGTTCCTCTGAAATCTAATCGAGTGTGAGGTTCTTTGTAAAAATACCCTTTTGCTCTTTGGATTTGTTGCTGTTTTGTTCCAATTTGGGTCGTCGTTGGTTAGAAGCTTCTCAAATCTTGGATTCAGGTCAGTTTGTGCCTTCGCTTCCAGTGAAATCATTCGGGTGTGACGATATTTGAAGGAAATTCGGATGTTTCTAGGGGTTGTGGCTGTTTTGTTCTATTTTGTGGCTATTTTTGCTCGTTTTGTGCTGGTTTTAGCTCATTTGGTTTGGTGTGGTTGTTGGTTTAGTGTGGTTTGTTGGCGTGATTGTTACTATCCTATGGCCGAAAAGGCTCCACAGTGATGTCTAATTTGGCTCAATTGTCGGCTCCATCTATCCATGGTTTGTCTACTAATCTCAAAAGTACCAAAACTCGTCTAAAGCATTGCCTTCATCATTAGCATGTGCCCCTATTACAACATTGTTAATTCAAGTAACATGAATCATTGTCACTTTTTCTCCTCTACACAATGGGTCATAGACTTCGGTTTCGCTCATATGACAGGTAATCCCAAATTATTTTCTACAACTTTGTCATCTACATCCATTACCAATGTTACCCTCGCATATGGACCAAAGTCTTCTGTTATTGGATGTGGCACTGTAAATCTCACCCCATCCCTTTCTCTGTCATCTATCATATGTCCTCCATTTACCTCAATTGTCATTTAACTTAATCTCTTTTAGTCAAATCACCCGTAACCTTAATTGTTGTGTCTCATTCTATTCTGGCTATTGCTTGTTTCAAGATCTTGTAACAAAGAAGATTATTGGGAAATGACATTAATCTGGAGGACTTTACAGTTGATCACTGTTGATCACTGAGTATCGACATCAACAACCATTGCTTGTTCTGGTATTGTTTCTCCTTTTGATGCCCATTGTCGTCTTGGTCATCCATCCCTCTCAGTCTTAAGAAAGCTTTGTCATAAGTTTCATAACTTTCTTCATTGAATTGTGACTCATGTCAGTTTGCCAAATTTCACCATCTTAGCTCCAATCCTAGAGTTAATAAACGGGAAAATTCTCCCTTTAAGTTAGTTCATTCTGATATTTGGAGTTCGTGTCCAGTTGTATCCAAAACTGGATTTCGATATTTTGTTACCATCGTTGATGATCACTCTCGCATGACTTGATTATATTTTATGAAAAATCGTTCTAAGTTACTTTCTCATTTCTGCAATTTCCATGCTAAAATTCGAACACAGTTTTGTGTGTGCCTTTAAACCTTAAGAAGTGACAATGATGCTGAGTCTTTTTCAAAAGCACTAAATTCGTACCTTTGTACACATGGAATCATTCACCAATCATCTTGTGTTAATACTCCATCCCAAAATGGGGTTGCATATCAAAAGAATAGGCATCTTCTTGAAACTGCACAGGCAGTATCCTTTCAAATGCATGTTCCAAAGCATTTTAAAGCATTTTTGGGTTGACACAATTTCCACATCTTGTTTTCTTATAAACTGCATGTCTTCGTCTGTTCTTCAAGGTCATATTCCTTGTCATGCTCTATTTCCATCAAAACCATTGTTTCCTATTGAGCCTAAAATATTTGGTTGTAATTGTTTTGTTCAAGATGTTCGTCCTAATTTGACAAAGTTAGACCCCAAGTCTTTGAAGTCCATTTTCTTAGGCTACTCTCGTGTTCAAAAAGGATACATATGTTATTGTCCAAGTTTGGAATGAAGAAAAGCAAATAGAATCACTTGGTTATCTACCGAAGATTTATTAATGGAATTATTCTACTTGTTGTATATGTTTTTTTTTTTTTTTGCAAGGGAAACAGCTTCTTTATTACTTGTTGTATATGTTGATGATATAGTTATAACCGGCAGTGAGTCAGGTATGTTGTTTCTCAAATTTTTCCGACAAAGTCAATTTAACACAAAAGATTTGGGAGAGCTGAAGTACTTTTTGAGCATTGAAGTAATGAGGAGCAAGAAGGGTATTTTTATGTCACAGAGAAATATGTGCTTGATTTGCTATATGAGACAGGAAAATTGAGAGCCAAGTCATGCAGTATTCCAATGATGTCTGGTCTACAACGGTTAAAAGACAGAGAACCATTTGTGGATCTAGAGATATATAGAAGACTGGTTGGAAAGTTAAATCATCTAACAGTAACACATCCAGACATAGCTTATTTGGTAAGCATTGGGAGTCAGTTTATGATCTCACCCACAGTGGAACATTGGGATGCAGTACAACAAATTCTATGTTTAAAGATCATAGAAAGATCATGGTCGTATGAAATTGAATGTTTTTCAGATGTTGATTAGGCAGGATCAAAAGAAGGCAAAAGATGATCTTCTGGGTATTGTGTTTTTGTCGGAGGCAATTTGGTTTCGTGGAAGAGTAAGAAGCAAAACGTAGTTTCACGATCAAGTGTTAAGTCACAATACAGAGCAATGGCACAAGCAGTGTGTGAAATAATGTGGTTACATCAACTCTTAATTGAGTTGGGTTTTAATACTACAATTCTGACTAAGTTGTAGTGTGACAATCAAACTGCTCTCCATATTCAAACCCAGTATTTCATGAGCGTACTAAACACATTGAAATTAATTGTCATTTTATTCGAGAAAAAATACAACAAGGTTTGGTGTCTACTGGATATGTAAAGACTAAAAAACAATTAGAGGATATGTTTACAAAAGCTTTGAATGGAGTTCGAATAGATTACCTATGTAACAAGTTGGGCATGAATCGCATGATTAATCGATATGCTCCAGCTTGAGGGGGATTGTTATAGTATATATATAACTATAGGAGTTTATTAGTCTTTTGTCCTTTATTGTAATCTACTAGTCTTTAGTTAGGGTTTTCATGTATGCCTATATATATTGAACTCTATTGTATAGAATGGATGAAGGAAGTTATTTCATACGTTCGCTCTAACTTCAACTGAACCTATATGGATTTAAGACATTACTGTAAGCACAAAATATTTTATACAACAACAGAGCAACAAGAGGACAAAGGGAAATGGAACGTTAAGCGTGAAACTGGAAAGTTTTGTAGAAGCCTTATTCTAAGACAAATCCTCACCTCATTATTAACATAATCAGCCAATATATGGTTTTGCAACACTTTCCATGCCTCTAATTCCAAAGGATACTGCCCAATAAGAAACAAATAAAAAAAGTTCAAATTTTGTCGTTAGATAGATAACTATTGCAAAGAGATGAGTATAGAATGAGCACAATCTTAAATAAGATGAGCTTCCAACCAAATTGAATGAGCCAAATCATGGAATATGGATCATTTAACCAGACCAGCCTGGAAATCAAATTCAATTTAAGGAGGAACATTTCTCATAACCACACACAATAAAAAACAATACCTCCACTCCTAAATATGCCAATAGAGAAAAGCGGGCTTGTGAACCTCCAGCAACTGCTATTTGCTTATATGCCTCAACAATTCGCACAAATGCCAGTTTTAGTAATTCATCCTTCTCTTCATCTACAAGGTCAACAACAGGTGCTGACATCTTGGGCAAGACCAACTGAAAGGACAACCCAGCAGAAGTTGCAGTTGAAGAGGCCAAGCTGTTGACGTCTGAAACAACTGCCTTTGGACTAAGCTCCTCTGATTTTTCTCCTGATAATTTCAAGGAGGAGCTTAGCTCCAAAGTTGAAATGTTCTCTTGATTAGATTCATCAAAACCAGATGATGCAAGCGAGGGAGTAACAACGGTATCTGACATCCCATCACTTTGAACGGAAGAATCAAGTCCAGGTATCCCACTCTCTAAATTGCCCATATCATGTATACTAGATGGAATGATTGAGCAAACTTCTTCCGCTTCAGATATAGAACTTTTGGAACCAGGTAAACCAGTTGGTGTAATGGCATTTTCAGAACCATGATTTGTCCCAGCGCTGTCAACAATAGGAACTGGAACTGCATGGTGGTCTCCTTCCTCTTGAGGTTTCTAGGGACGAGATTAAAAACAAAAACTAAGAAGAGGACAATGCAAAAGAAAGAAAGAAATTACATAAAGCACAACCTAATATAACATACTCATAATCAATAAAGAAAATAATGGAACACCACGGAAAATTTGGCCCAGAATTCAAGGTAGCATGACAGAAAAAATTTTACTACCATGTGATCAGATAATGACCTAGAAGAATCCAACAGCGATGCAATCGGTGGGAAGGTGCTAGATAATGAAAGAACATCTGCAACAAATGATGATGGATATTTGGCTTGAGCATCACTACCAACTATACACATATTCTGCAGAAGTTCTCCACCTCCTGTATCAGGCTGATGAGGAGGAAGGAAACGCATATTAGCAATGACAAGCTCAGCAAGCAAGTCAGCAGAAATACTAGAGATAAGAATCTGTAAGGACCCAATAGCTTTTTCTCCTTGAGCGACTAAGGCACCAAACATAGTTACAAGTTGCTGTGCTGGTCCAGTATCCACATCTTCTGTTGACGATGTTCCACTTGATGATGCATTTTGTTTAGATACGACAGTACTCCTCCCCATTTCTTTAGAAGGTTCCTCAGTGTCTGAGACATTAGTTGTTGGTCTGGCACGTTTTCCAGATCCATTTCCGTCCTCTGACAAATCACAGCTGTCTGGTTCTCCAGCTCTCTTCCTCCCCAAATTATTATGCATAATATTAGAAGTTCTTAGAACAGCAGCCTTCTCATCCTATAAAAGATTAAAGTTGTAGTCAGATCTGTTCACTTGTATGCCACATCTCAGGCAGCAAACCTTTAATAATGACTGCATTCATAAATATTTAACTAATAATGGACAAAGAAGTTGGCACTTACCAAATGGCCATCACCCTGCTCCTCCTTTACAGATCCATTAACTGTTGAAACTTGATGAAGGGATGGGTCGGCCCCTCCCCTGACTTTCATCTCTCTCAGGGCACCAATTAGAGGATCCCGCCACTACAGTGACCACAATTATCTCCACTATCAATTCAATCTATAAAAGGTGAACAATTTCTGATAGAGCATTTACTATATTATTCAACAAAGAGAAGAAATCAAATAAACTGCAAGACTTCGCTTATAATAGTTTGTTGTTGGTGTGCAAACTAGTTTATAGACAACTTAATTAATTTCACAAGACTACTTCCTAAATCTGCATATGGCATAGAACTTGTACAATATTTCCTATCCTGAGCAGCCACCTTTGTTTGATTACGAACCCATAACCTCAAAGCTACCAAGGCCTATAGCTCAGCCCCATGATCATCCGGTCGCCAACCCAGCAAGGTAAATAATACAGACACACATATATCATATTCTTTATAGAGTTAATATAGACTAAAAGAGATGTGAACAAATAGAACTTGTAAAACATATAACAGACTATTAAAGAAAGGAAAAGATGTGGATAAGGCAGAAAACACAGAAAATTCACCCAACTATAGAAGCATGCCAATTTTCTTTTGGGTGCAAGGTTCAAGAAGTTAAATTTTAGTTTAGGAAATTTACCGGTAAAGCACCGGGATGGGTACACTTCAAGCAGTTGAGAAATGCATTGTTTAAGGCAAAATGGACACCAGGAGCATGCAACCCATTAAAGATAGTGCCTGAGCGATCAAGGCCAAGTAATACGGGCAGAATTCGGCCATAAAATGCAGGCCTCCTATTTGCAATTGTTGAAAGACTACAAAGAAATACAAAAAGATGAGTCAGAACTGTATGTTCTTGGAACCGATAATTATAAGTCTATTTTTCTTTCATTACTTAACGAATATAGACACGGCTTAAGGAAATTTTTGTTTAATTAATATGATTCAGAACTCAGACGTTTATCTTCAAGTGTTTAGAAAGTTAGAAATAAATGAGTTGAAATAAAATAGTTAAATGTTAAATCCTATGTGTAGGGTAATTAATATAACCTATTAATAAGCACAATAATCTTTGTGTTATTGAGAGATTTCACTTTTGGGAATCTGAGTTGATCTAGCAACAAACCCAAACTTTGACTAGCTTCAGTTGATAAGTCTCGAATCTTGAGTATAGGATGACCCCCACGAAGCCACGATATATTGAAATCGACAGAATTTTCTACACAATAAGAGATGTTTTCAAAGGTCAGCGACAACTCAACTAGTTTTATTTAATTTATTTAAAGAAAAAAAGTTCAACCCCTCAAGCAATGATGGACCATGCAAAGCAAAGTACACAGCAACTACCTTCACAAGCAGGAGGCTCTGAAGAGACACTGGGATCAGGTGTGTAAAGTAAAATTACTTCTACAACAAACTTGAGAGCTAGCAAACTCATTCCACCATTTCCCTATGCAAAAATGTGTATTTAGAACTCAAGTAAACAGTTGTACAACCTATAGAACAGATCATGTTCGAGTAAGGTCGTTGCAAAAATGTGTATTAAGAAACACGGTAACAAAAAGGATACAGCTAATTATATAATAATTTCTGCTTACATGAACGGCTATGGAATATATCTCTTCCTTGAACTTTAACATCCATGTCCACAATGATTGAAGTGAACTGTCTATCTCGCTAGAATATAGACCCTGTAATATATTAGAATTGAACCTAAAACAATGAGTTTAACCTTTAAATCATGAGAGTGACTTAAAGCTTGAAAAATGAAAATATGCTCAATTGCTTTAAATACACAGACTGTTGGCTAATAAAACTGAAACATGATCATTCATTAAAAAAAAAATTAAGAATGAAAGTGAAAAGTCTTATATTTTCACTGGACGCTATAATCTACTAAATAAGTTGCAGCGGCAGAAATAATGGAATGGTTTGTGATGACAACTGGCATTGCACAGAAAAGCTATAAATTTAAGCACCTGACAAAACATGCAGATATAGTTACCTTCATTGCAATTTTCACAAGACTGATGCGAAACAAATCAATGGCACAAGTAATGGACTGCCGAACAACTGCCGGAGTATCGTCAGTCAAAACTGTTATCAACAATGGTACAATTTGAGGCAATAAGTCGATGTGTTTGAATCCAATTTCACCAATCATCCTACACAGTAACAAAACAATTAAATAAGTAAGAAGCATTCCCAAAGCTATCTCGATCAGTCAGGACCAAATCACTTAATCCCAGTTTCCTAACAGTTCACCTACCAAAACTGATTCATAGACCATAAAGATGGCACCAAATATAAGTTTAATACCATTGAGAGATAACCAATCAGATAATACTTGAATGAATATCACAGATTGGTAGAGTTCAATACCATTGAGAGATAGCCAATCAGATAATACCCAACAAATACTTAAATGAATGTCACAGCTATCTGGCAGGATTTAATACGAACCACCAACAGTCGTTGACAAAATCCCACGATATCAATGAAAATAAGTTTCACACTTGATGAGCATCACCCGAGTATTTCTAAATTATAAGGAGCAACTACAACCAAGATTGGTAGAGTTCAATAGTTAATGTGCGTGAAACATCCAAGTACCAGTACACCGCCCAAGACCTTGTGGATTAATAAATTAATTATCCAATGTAGCGAGCGGGGAAATGGTTTTCGTGTAGAGAAACATAAAGCAAGCAACCGAAACGAAACGCCTGGGAACGATCACCATAATGTAATTTAGAATACACAACTTTGGAAATGCAAGAAATTCAGACACGTCGAATTTGAAAAACCCATTCAAGTCCCAAAATCACAGAAAACAAAAAAGAAAAAGAAAAACGAGACTGGAAAAACTCGCACTCCGTCACTTCATGAATTGAATGCAAAAATGGATATAAATGCTTATGAACTTAACCTAGAGAAAGAATGGAAGCGTACTCTGTGACAAACTTGCGGATGGGGCTGAAGCGGTCGGACTGTAGCTCAAGGATGCGAGGGAGGAGCTCAGATAGTAAAACAGGGTCTTCCGGAAGCAAAACATTCTTTAATTGACGCAAACGAGCAAGTTTTGAAGGAATATCGGAGGCATTTTTGGTTGAGTTGATCAGACCAGAGAGCCTCTCCCTTGAATTAACAGCCATCATCATTCCGACCATAGCTTTAGAAGGAATGAAAAAGATGAACTTCGAATTTCCAGTGTTGCTATAGGGAATTAGCTCGCTGCTCGTCGAGAGCGAGAGAGAAGGCGAAAGCCTTGATTTCTTTTTTTTTCTTTTTTTTTTCTCCGTTTTTGAGGCCCAATTTATATTTTTATGTACTACTCCCAAGATTGCGGTGTCACGGTCAGTCCAAGGTCATTTAATCAAGCTTTATTTATATATATATATATATATATATATACTAGTTGCATTTCATTTTCCTCGTTAGGAACATGCGGTCCGGTATTACCAGAAACCGCACAAAAATGCCCATTTTTTTTGGTTGGACCCGGTGATTTCAAACAAAAAAGTATCCCCCGGGCTTTCCCCCTTCTCGACCAGACGAGGACGAGTGATTCAGAGTTGTCTTGCTTGTCTAAGTCTTGCATTTCCTCTGGCGGACCCCCTCGATCCATCGTACTGGATGGATCCGAGAAGAACGATGGTATAGAACAGAACATACAGTTAAGCCGAGTCCTGTTCTTCCTTTGCTACCGCACTGCCGGTCATTCCTAAATCATTTAAGCGGAAGAAGCATAATAGGTTAGGGTTAGGATTAAATAGCGCAAGAGAGAGTCTTTCCCTTAGGTACGAAATTACGCTATCGAAAAGCAGCGAGAAAGAATAGGAATGAATAGGAGTACTATTCTGTTGCCGGCTTACGGTTGATCAAACCAAGACAAGAGACCTGTTTTGTTCACAACAAAACCGTAGAACCGATGACTTACGCCTATTTCTTAGGGCGTTTAAAGAGCGTGACTCTACCGCTTAGTGAAAAAAAAGGGCCCATTTGATTCAATTCATGAATTAGCCCACTATGAGTTTACTGCATCCATAATCATCGATATATTGATATCTCAGTCTAAGCGTTAGCTATTGATTTTTCTATGACTGCTTGCTACTTTGCGTGGACAAAAATGTAAGATTGTCTTTGGTTCAAAATGTACTGTATGGAGTAAGACGTATCATCATACATTCGTACCAACGAAATATAAGCTATAAAGTTGTTGTCTCTTATTACTTATAGTCTCATAACGACGTTTATTTTCTCGATGCTTTCAAACGTTTGCTAAAACTTTTTCCTCTAAACCGTTTTCTAAAACATTTTCTCAATAACAGGAGTGAAGGTTGCGAAATACATCCATTGTATCATCGGCTATTTGGATTTGGTTTAGTTGACTTGTTCTCGAGCAAGAACAAATGACGCACGATCGCTTTGAGACGCTTACTAAACTGCCACGTGACACAGTGCACATGTTTCTATTTCTATGGTATATAAAAGCTTATACGTGGAGAAATTTGTGTTATTTTTGTCATTTTATTAATACACTATTGTACAATCATTTTGTTAGCAACAATATCTTTTTATTCTCAAATATTAATAGCTCCCAACACATTTAATTTTATTCTCATGATTTCGTTGAATTTTTTAAAATATATATATATATATATATATATATATATATAAATGAACTTCAAAGCCACCAATTTTTAAATTGAGAATGAATTTATTTGATTTTCGTTACCTTAGATCAAACTAAAATAAAAGGCAACCCCCAAATATTGAGAACAAAGGCGTTGATACTAATGGATTTTTTTTTAAAAAAAAAAAAAGATACAATCAAATTTCTAATGAAATAATAATTAAGCAAATAATTTTCAATTTTCTAAATAAATAATAATTAAGCAAATAAATTTAGTAAAAAAGATGATAACCATAGGCATTTTAGAAATAAAACAACTATAAAAAAGTTTTAATCAAAATAACAATTAAAAAACATAACAAAATCTCAAAATGAGAATCTTACAATAAATAAACTCGTTAAATGAAAAATAACTAATTACAAAGATGATACGTTTGACTATTAACACACACCTACATTTGACATACAACTTTGTTAAAACATTTAAGTTTAGAAGTCGAATGATTTCTCTTTAGATAAACAACTCTAAAAATAAATTTAATCAAAATCATAATTAAAAAATCAGGTATTTTAAAAATAAAACAAAAAAAGTAAAATGTTAGCAAATGACATTGCAATGTATGGATAAATTTGGTTTATAAGTAAAATGAAAATGAAAATAAAAAAACTGCAGGCTGTGGGGTTCGAACCCACGCGCACTTATGTGCAGAAGATCTTAAGTCTTCCCCCTTAACCTCTCGGGCAAACCTGCCAGCTGTGTACTCTCGCCGCCAATAACAATTTAACACTAAAGTATTAAAAAAAATAGGAAAATTTACCTTTCTTTGTCCCTGAAGTTTGTGTTAGATTTCATTCAAGTCCCCAGAGTTACTAAACTTCACAAACTCCATCTCAAATTTTGCATTTCTTAGTAATTTAGTCTTTTATTCAGTAATTATTTCGTTTTTTGTTTTTGTATTTTAAAACTAAGTATATTTCTTTTCATATTTTATAATAATTTGCATTCTCTTTAAATATAATAGTTAATTTTAAAATTTCTAAAAGAAAAAAAAAAGTTAAAGGGAGAGGTATTGCTTATAGTCTTCATTTTCTAAACAAAATTATTATCAAATAGGATCTTGGTATTTAGGTTTTAGGGTAAAGTTATTTTTATCAAAATTATATTCATTAAAAATTAAAATAAACAAACAATTGTTTTCTCTTTTTTTATCTTTTTTGTTTTTTTGTCATCCTCTCCTTATTCCATCTTCTTCGTTCGTGTGGTTCTATTTTTCTTCACCATCAACGATAACCGCTAGTCATTATAATTTATTTGTCTCTCAAATTTACCCTATTCTTCTTCCCTTTCTCGTGTTCATCTCCTTAAAGAAAACAAAAACAATACAAACTAAGACCATATTTATTTTTCAAAGAACGTGATCCATCAATGATAAATGAAAAGGTTTGTTACTTATATATGGTGTGTAATCATAATCAAATGTAGGGCACATGGTCACATATGTAATCAAGACTTGAATTATTAGTCAAATTTTAAATTTTAAAACTATTTTTCTCCAAAATTTGTGTTAGTTTTTAACGATACGAGTAAAAATTAGATAACAAAATAAGAAATTTAGAGGTGATAGAAGTGTTTGTAAGCTTAATTTAAAAAATAAAAACCTAAAAGGTAGATGGTTACTAAATGTGACCTAAATAAATGAAAAGTATTTAAAATGTTTGAATTAATTTTAAAACTATTTCTTAGGAAAAAACTTCAAAGTTTAAAATGTGGATATCAATAAAAATATATATATCTTAATTAGTCTTATAAAAACATTGATAAAATGTCAACATCTATAAATATATGTTTGACAATTTATAAAAATTAAATAGTTAATTTTTAAACAAACAAACTAATTATTATTTACATGATATTTAAATATCTGGTTGTTTATTTTATTATGTTTTGTGAAATTTTCACAATGTAATGAAAATGTCGTGGAGATGATTAAAAAGATGAATAGCCCAAAAAAAAAAAACTTGATATTAATCGAAAACATGGGGTAAGAAAAAGTAAAAACATAATTATAACGTCAAATAGAGCATAGCTTAACTAGATCCGTATGTGTAAGCGATCACAAAGTCTATGATGCTTATGTTTCAACTATTATTATACTTAGAAAAAAAAAAACATACACACAACTAATAGAATCATTGTCTTAAGAAAAAATTTATTTAAAACAAAACAATTATATGGAATATATTTTTTTTCTAAAAAAAGCAATTAAATTAGAAGTCAAATGACACCCTAAAATCCTTACAAAAACACTTAAAAAACCGTTCCAAAAGAAACGGTCCCTAAAACAGAATTAAGAGATAAGAACATAATATTGACCACTTACTACAGCTATAGGTCGTAGCTACAAAACCAACGAGCTGTCTATTTCTATAAAAACTGAATCCGTTACAAAAATTAATTCCTTGTAAAATCAATTGTATAAATAAAAAACAAACCATTCCAAGAAATTGCCAATAAGAAGAAGAAAAATTAGGTTGAAGTATATTCCAAAAAAAAAAAAAAAAAGATTAGAAGCACTTTTGTGAATGGGGAATGTGAATAAGCATCTAGGCAAAAACACTCAAAGTTTCATGTCATTTAAATCATTTTCAGAACATGGATGGAAGATTGTTGGAGTTTGCAAGCGATGTTGGTATAAGATTCGAGCTACCCTAAATATATAGCTTTCAAGAGATTATTGATCTATCTTTTATATATATATAACTTTAACCGACATCGATTCAAGGAATTCGTGATTTTATTTCAATTAGGTTGATGTTCTATGGCTAAAGTACTGATCAACGTAGTTCAACGGTAACTATAGAATCATCTGAAGGAGTTGTTAGAATGATTGTGTGATATGATGTTGTTAAACGTACCCGAAAAAAGAAACAAATTGTGGTTTTGTTATGGATTCTATGATTAAGAAGAAGGTTATGATTTTTTTTTACAGATGACCCAAACGTCATATCCAAAGTGTTGTTTGACTCATATTTTGAAAAATAATGTAGAGGAGGGCAAGCCCAAAGGCTTGAAGGAGAGAAAATCCTAGGGTATGAGAGCGGACTATTGTGAATACAAGCACAAGTTGACACGTAGGTGAAAGAAAGAGCACAGTTGCAGAGGATGCAAGCGAAAGGTTACATGCCTTTTTGTTTTTAAGAAACGAGTTAATTGTCATTTATATGACATAAAGTTTGGGTCATCCATACAAAAATCTTGAAAGTTCGTCACATCAACCGACTTTACAAATTATTTTTTCAAATTGTTTATTTCTTTGATATGTTTGTAGGTAAAATATATGACCATCGCTTATGCCTATATCGTTGTGAAATGCAAATCGATAAAAGAAAACTCAGTTGTACAAGTTGGTTTTAAACACAATTATCTTTTCAAATAAGGTCTTTACATTTGAAGTATATAAACACTGCTTATGTTGGGGAAATTTTGGATGAGATTCATGTTCGGTTGGAAAAAATTTGCATAAAAGGTGTTCTTTTAGTTTCCAAATTTGTAATGGGGTGACTCGTTCGCTAGCAAGATGGGCCGCCACCAATGTTAGTGTGGATCAATGGATTTTCCATTTTATGATTGGTTGATATTGACACGAGGGATTGTAATCTGCATTGCAGTTATTTTATTTATTGAAAGTGTTTTTCTTATAAAAGAAAGAAAAAAAATACACTCCTTATGTTCGATTTCAATTATGTCTTGTACTGCTCTATATCTATCAAAGTAAGGATTGAAGCCGACTCAAATACGATCTAATATAATAATTATTTTATTTTGAAAATTAAGCGAGCAGTTGTTAAATCCATGAACAAGTTTCTTTATTTTTTAATCTATTTTTCTTTTACTATTTTATAGAATCAAACAAAATTTTAAGAGGATGCAAATATAAATTTTGAAAACTAAAAAGAAAAAAAATCGTTATCAAATAAAATTTAAACAATTGAAATTTATTTTTAGTGTGTTAGATTTGATGGAGAAATCAACCAATAACTATGTCCATCCAATTTGATCCTTACGTTCCTTTCACCTCTACCATCAATTGGAAATAATTAGGACGAAACTAAAAAAGAGACCACGATAAATATACGAAACACTAGATACACCATGTCAAAAGTCACAAAAATACACCAAATTTGAATTTAATGAATCTGTTTGATGATGAAGGTTTTTAGTTTTTGAATATCAAGCTTATAAACGTCACTGAGACATTCATAACATTTTTCTGTGTCTTGCCATCAATTTTATACCAATACGTTGAAAAACCAAGCAAAACTTTGAAAAAAAGATATATAACTTGTTTTTGTCAATAGTATTTTGTTGGGATGCAAAATCGTGATAACGACTTTATAAAAAAAACGGAAATTTCAAAAAATAGAACTAAAAAGAAAAAAACACACTAGATTCAACCTTAAAAATCTATTATACATTTTTTCTATCTTGTTCGATATAATAGAAGGTGAAAACTTTTTGAACCATAAACCTATTGATTTTATATCAACCGTAAACATATTATATATATATATATATATTATATGTTGACGAATTTTGATGACATAATTAATTAATTGTTTAAAGCCTCGTAAATTATG
>JBBPDJ010000023.1:16860089-16871340 GCA_037974625.1 Cucumis cinereus
GTGTACTAATATAGTACATAATATTTTACTTTCTTAGGACTGTTTGTATCTTATGTCATCTTCTAGAAGAAATGAACTACTGAAAGTGAATCTGCAAATGAAAAGTGGGGTAATAGAGAAAATAAAAGAAAATCTCAGAGAAGAACTTGCTGAAAGATTTAGGATGGGAATATTCGGCCACTACTTAGACTTTTCAATAGTAAACCAATCATCCCAACTTTTGTTGCATCTTATCCAAAGGCTGTGCAAACCCAAACCTGAATACCAACTCAACTTTCTTATAGGTGGTAGGGTTTTAAAATTTGGTTTACGTGAGTTTTTGCTAATAACTGGCCTGAACTGTGGAGAGATCCCAACAATAGAAAAAGAAAAAATAAAAGAATGTGGGTTCTGAAAAAGAAGTATTTTGACAGTCTGAAATCTGTAAATAGACAGCATCTCAATGTTATTTTTAATGTAAGCACAACGGAAATAGATGATGACCGAATAAAACTGGCCAAATTATACTTTTTGGAAAACTTTCTGATACCCAAACAAGAAGATTTACATCTTGATTGGAATTACATAATAATGGCCGATGATGAAGAACTATTCGACAATTATCCTTGGGGGCGGATTTCATTTGTACTGCTGGTGGAATATATTAACAGAGCAGTGTATAGCAAGGGACAAACAAGGATATCCTTAGGAGAATTTGTTTTTCCCCTCTTGGCTTGGGCATATGAGGTTATCTCTACTCTCAGCTTTCCACTGAATGTCTTTGCACGAAAAGTATCAAATATGGTGCAAAGAATCATAAATTGGGTTGCAGACACGCAACACAAATGGATCTACCCTAAGACGAAAGTATTTGATTCAGTAGAGGTATGAACATATTTTCAACCATACAAATATTTATTAATAACTTTGAAATTTTATGACATATAATGTTCTGTAATGTTGTAACAGCTTGAGATCTGTCTCCTACTAGCTTCAGAGGAGGAAAAAAAATGTCATACTTTGCACCATTCATTGATGATGAGAAACAAATACTAAAAGAGGTCGAAGAAGAGTTGAAAAAGAATCGACCGGCTGAAAGGGTTGTGAATTTCTCAATGAATAAAAGTATGCCCTCCAGCTCCCAATCTGATGGATTAATGAAGATATTTGAGAGAATAGAAACCTGTCAACAATCAACAGATAAGAAAATGAATGAAATTTTAGAGTACATCAAGACTGTTGAAGAAGGCATTAATCAGAAGATAGAAAACCTGACAACAACAGTAAAAACCATCATGGAAACAAAAGCAACCTAACAAGTAGGAGCTACTTCAAGTACCCCGTATATGGTATGTATTGAATCTACTTTGTTCAAGTATAAGTAAATAATGTGTACTTTACTATTGTTTTGTAAACAGCAGGCTAGGGAATTTGAAAAACAATTAGATGAATTAGAAAAAGAGAGCAGGAAGAAAAAGAGACGATGATGAATTCGCAAAAGGGACGATGATGAAGACGAAGCAGAAAATGGAAACCAACAAATGAATAAGAAAACGGATGACAGAGAAAAAAATAAAGAAAAGGATAAAGAAGATAAAAGTTCATCAATGAAAAAACAAGGTGAAACAAGCACCTGTGAGGTAATAAATACAAAATTTATTGATAGTAATTTTTTAATTAAAACTTCAATATCTTAAATTTTTAACTTATTTGACATAGGAAGCTGAAGATACAGATGACATTATCAATAGTGTCATCTTATCAATAGATGAAGACAAAATATATGAAAGCTTGGGGAAATCTAGAAAAAAAAAAACCATTGGAGAAAACAATATACTAAATTTATTTTAACAAATCAAATACAATGCAAAAAAAAAAAATTGTAACAAAAACTAAATTTTATTTACCAAATACATTTACTAAATTGACTAAATCAAATAAAAAAACGGTAACTAAATCACTAAATTTTATTTACCATACTTCCTCAATCTACCAAATCTACCAATTACCCACTATTTTAGAGACTCAAAATCAAACTAGACAAAATAATAATAATAATAATAATAATCAAATGCTTAGAATGAACTTACAATTTCTTGGATTTTTATCATTTAAACCCATAAACAAATTAGAGACCACATCAAAGCTAGGGCAAGTAGCTTGAATAACTTCTTCACGAATGCCAACTGCTACGCTAATTCCTCAATGTCATTCAACTTTTGAGCCTGCAACTCGAACAATACAAATGGCGGCATATGACTGAAAACCCTAAATTAACCTAAAAAATATTCAAAAAAGATTCACAATTCTTTGCCTCCATGATACCCCATTACTCTTCTCAATGCCATGGAACCATCGTCTTCTCCGACGTCGGCAAGTTCGGTTTCACTACTCATAAACAAGAATCAATGGCTTCAATTTGATCAAATCATGGAAATTTTATTGTGTTCACCTATAAATCTATTTGGTAAAAGACCCAAAGATTGTCCTAAACTGGCTGATATCTGGTGAAGGAACTTTATAGGAAGAAGATGATGAAATAGAATCTGCCTTCCATTAAATAAGATGTTATGATAATATATTTGATAAAAGTAAATCTAAGTAAATATATATAGAGAATAGATATTTAAAAATACTCTACTTTTATTTGTTTTAAATAAAATGTAATCTTTTGAATCAAATCTTACTTGAGGGCAAATCAGGGATTTGAAAAAAAATCATCACCTCCAAATTAGGCCACTTACATGTTGCACGTGAATTTTCAAGAATTTTTTGTATGAACCAAAATTTGGTCATTTTTCGTAGGCTATAGCATAGGCCATTTTTCGGATGTTTTGGACGCCATCTTAGTACACCTCCAAGGAGCACCAACTGCGACCCATGACTCATTCTCCACATCCATAGACCTTGCTAAAGACCCGGTTCCACACTAATCAACTCATAATCGTTGATCTAGGGAGGTGCAGAACGGAAAAAAATAATAGAAACCGTTGGAGACTAGTTTGGCGCAAAAATAAAAATTGAGTCTGAGACCTATTTTTTTGAATTTTTTCGGAAAATCTTCAAGGTTCGTCCAGATTTGGCCACTTTCTAGTTAGACGTGAATTTTCAAGACTTTTTTGTATGGACCAAAATTGGGTCATTTTTCGTAGGCTATAGCATAGGTCATTTTCGGACGTTTTTGGTGCCACCTTAGTACACCTCTAAAGAGCACCAACTTCTACCCGTGGCTCATTCTCCACAGCCATCCACCTTGCCAGGGAGCCGACCCACGCTTATCAATCCATAATCATTGATCATTTGGGGTGTAGAACGAAAACAAATAATAGAAACCGTTGGTAGACAAGTTTGGTGCCAAAAATAAAAACTAAGTCCCGCGCCTATTTTTTTTACTTTTTTGGGAAAATTCTTCAAGGTTTTTCCAAATTTGGCCACTTTCTAGTGAGACATGAATTTTCAAGACTTTTTTGTATGGACCAAAATTGGGTCATTTTTCGTAGGCTATAACATAGGCCATTTTTAGACTTTTTTGGTGCCACCGTAGTACACCTCTAAAGAGCACCAACTTCTACCCGTGGCTCATGCACCACTATCATAGACCTTTTTAGAGACCCGATCGCACACTTATCAGCCCATAATCATTCATCTAGGGGGTATAGGACGAAATCAATTAATAGAAACCGTTGAGAGACTAGTTTGTTGCCAAACATAAAAACAGAGTATGGGGCCTTTTTTTTAAACTTTTTTGGGAAGAATCTTCAAGGTTTCACCAAATTAGGCAACTTTCTAGTTAGACATTAATTTTCAAAACTTTTTTGTATGGGTAAAAATTGAGTCATTTTTCATAGGCTATAGCATAGGTCATTTTTCGGACGTTTTGAGCACCACCTTAGTACACCTCCAAGGACCAACAACTGTGACCCATGGCTCATTCTCCATGCCATAGACCTTGTCAGAGACCCGATCCCACACTTATCAACCCATAATCATTGATCTAGGGGGGTGCAGGACGAAAATAAATAATAGAAACCGTTGGGAGACTAGTTTGGCGCCACAAATAAAAACTAAGTTCGAGGTCTATTTTTTGACTTTTTTGGGATAAATTTTCAAGGTTCTTCCAAATTAGGTCACTTACTAGTTAGACGTGAATTTTAAAGTCTTTTTTGTATCTGCCAAAATTGGGTCATTTTTCGTAGGCTATACCATAGACCATTTTCCGGACGTTTTGGCCGCCACCTTAATTCACCTCCAAGGAGCACCAACTGCGACCCATGGCACATTCTCCACTACCATAGACCTTGCCAGAGACCTGATCCCATACTCATCAACCCATAATCTTTGATCTAGGGGGTGCAGGAGAAAAAAAAATAATAGAAACCGTTGGGAGGCTAGTTTGGCACCAAAAATAAAAACTAAGTCTAGGGCCTATTTTTTTTACTTTTTTGGAAAATATTCTTCAAGGTTCCTCCAAATAAGGCCACTTACTAGTTATATATGAATTTTAAATACTTTTTTGTACTGCCTAAAATTGGGTCAATTTTTGTAGGCTATAGCATAGGCAAATTTTCAGACGTTTTGGGCGCCACCTTAGTACACCTCCAAGGAGCACCAACTGCGACCCACGGTTCATTCTCCACTACCATAGACCTTGCCAGAGATTCGATCCAACACTTCTCAGCCCATAATCATCGATCTACGGGGGTGCAGGACGAAAACAAATAATAGAAACATTTGGAAGACTAGTTTGGCGAAAAAAAATAAAAACTGAGTCTGAGGCTTATTTTTTCGACATTTTTGGGAAAATTATTCAAGGTTCATCCAAATTAGGACACTTACTAGTTAGACATGAATTTTCATGACTTTTTTGTATGGGCTAAAATTGGATCATTTTTTGTAGGCTATAACATAGGCAATTTTTCGGACGTTTTGGGTGCCACCTTAGTACACCTCCAAGGAGCACCAACTGCGACCCATGGCTCATTCTTCTCTTCCATAGACCTTTTCAGAGATCCGATCTCCCACTCATCAGCCCATAATCATTGATCTAGCGTGGTGCAAAACAAAAACAAATAATTGAAACCGTTAGGAGACTAGTTTGGCGCCAAAAATAAAAGTTGAGTCCGGGGCCTATTTTTTTGACTTTTTTGAAAAATATCTTCAAGGTTCCTCCAATTTAGGTCACTTTCTAGTTAGACGTGAATTTTCAAGACTTTTTCGTTTGGACCAAAATTGAATTATTTTTCGTAGGCTATAGCATAGACCATTTTTCGGACGTTTTGGGCGCCACCTTAGTACATCTCCAAGGAGCACCAACTGCGACCCATGGCTCATTTTTCATTGCAATAGACCTTGCCAGATGCCCGATCCCACACTTATCAGCCCATAATCATTGATCTAGATGAGGTTCAGGATGAAAACAAATAATAGAAACCGTTGAGAGACTAGTTTGGCACTATAAATAAAAACTGAGTTCGGGGCATATTTTTTTCATTTTTTTGGGATAAATCTTTAAGGTTCCTCCAAATTAGGCCACTTACAAGTTAGACGTGAATTTTAAAGACTTTTTTGTATGGGCTAAAAAGGGGTCATTTTCCGTAGGCTAGCAAAGACCAATTTTCGGACGTTTTAGTCATCACCTTAGTACACCTCGAAGGAGCACAAACTGCAACCCATTGCTCATTCTCCACTGTTATAGACCTTGTCAGAGATCCGATCCCATAGTGCTCAGCCCATAATCTTTGATCTAGGGGGTGTAGGACGAAAACAAATAATAGAAACCATTGGGAGATTAGTTTGGCGCCAAAAATAAAAACTGAGTCCGGGGCTTATTTTTTTTACTTTATTGGAAAAATTCTTCAAGGTTCCTCCAAATTAGGACACTCTATAGTTAGACGTTAATTTTCAAGACTTTTTTGTATGGGCCAAAATTGGGTCATTTTTCACAGGCTAAAGCATAGGCCATTTTTGAACATTTTGGGGGCCAGCTTAGTACACCTCCGAGTAGCACCAACTGCGACCGATGGCTCATTCTCCACTGCCATAGACCTAGCCAGAAATTCGATCCCACACTTATCAACCCATAATCTTTGATCTAGGAGGATGCAGGACGAAAACAAATAATAGAAATCGTTGGGAGACTAGTTTGGCGCCAAAAATAAAAACTGAGTCTGGGGCCTATTTTTTCGACATTTTTGGGAAAAATCTTCAAGGTTCATCCAAATAAGGACACTTTCTAGTTAGACGTGAATTTTCATGACTTTTTTGTATGGGCGAAAATTGGGTCATTTTTTGTAGGATATAGCATAGGTAATTTTTCAAACATTTTAGGTGCCACCTTAGTACACCTCCAAGGAGCACCAACTACGATCCATGGCTCATTCTTCTCTTTCATAGACCTTTTCAGAGATCCGATCCCCCACTCATCAGCCCATAATCATTGATCTAGCGTGGTGCAAAACAAAAACAAATAATTGAAACCGTTAGGAGACTAGTTTGGCGCCAAAAATAAAAGTTGAGTACGGTGCCTATTTTTTTTTACGTATTTGGGAAATATTTTAAAAGTTCCTCCATATTAGGGCACTTTCTAGTAAGACGATAATTTTCAAGACTTTTTCGTATGGGCCAAAATTGAGTCATTTTTTGTAGGCTATAGTATAAGCCATTTTTTGGACGTTTTGGACGCCACCTTAGTACACCTTTAAGGAGCACAAACTGCAACTCATTGCTCATTCTCCACTGTCATAGACCTTGTCAGAGATCCGATCTCACAGTTCTCAGCCCATAATCTTTGATCTAGAGGGGTGCAAGACGAAAACAAATAATAGAAACCGTTGGGAGATTAGTTTGGCGCCAAAAATAAAAACTAAGTTTGGGGCTTATTTTTTTGACTTTTTTTGGAAAAAATCTTCAAGGTTCCTCCAAATTATGACACTCTCTAGTTAGACGTGAATTTTAAAGACTTTTTTGTATGGGCCAAAAAGGGGTCATTTTTCATAGGCTAAAGCATAGGCCATTTTTCAAACGTTTTGGGGCCAGCTTACTACACCTCCGAGTAGCACCAACTGCGACTCATGACTCATTCTCCACTGCCATAGATCTTACTAGAGACACGATCCCACACTTATCATCCCATAATCATTGATCTATGGGGTGCACAACGAAAACAAATAATCGAAACCGTTGGGAGACTAGTTTGGTTCAAAAAATAAAAATTGAGTCTGGGGCCTATTTTTTCGACTTTTTTGGGAAAAATCTTCAAGGTTCCTCCAAATTAGGCCACTTTCTAGTTAGATTTTATTTTTCAAGACTTTTTTGTATGGGCCAAAATTGGGTCATTTTTTGTAGGCTATACCGTAGGCCATTTTTTGGACGTTTTAGGCGCCACCTTATTACACCTCCAAGGAGCACTAAACCCTAGTAAACCTTGTACACCTCCAAGGAGCACCTTAGTACACCTTAGTAAACCTTGTCAGAGACTAGATTTCACACTTATCAGCCCATAATCATTGATCTAGGAGGTCGGAGAAACCGTTGGGAGTCTAGTTTGGCGCCAAAAAATAAAAACTGAGTCCATGGCCTATTTTTTTCCAATTTTTTGGGAAGAATTTTCAAGGTTGATCTGCACATGATTTACCAAAAAACTTATTAATTTTAGAATTTGCTATAAATTCAAATGTACCCACAAATTTTGTCATTTTATCCAATTTTCCTAAAATATTTCGGTAGTTTTTAGCTTTGGTTTATTTTAGGTTTTGTACTTTCAAAATATGGTTTTGTCCATATAATTTAAATTTTGTATATTTTTATCTCTATACTTTCAAGGGGTCTATATTAATCTTTCTTAGTTTTTACGCTTTAAAAGTTATCATTTTAACCTATTCACTTTTATCTCTTTTTGTTTCAATGAAATTTTTAATATATGTCACTTTATTCGATATTAAATTTCTTTACAATATAAGCATAACTTTGGATTAATGAATTTCTATTGTGTATAAATTTTGATACGAAAATCCTAGAATTTGAAAATTAGGAATCCAATTATCGAACCCCTAATATCAAATTCTAAAATTTCCAAATCAATTTGTCAATAACCCAAGGAAATGGATCAAAATTGAATTACCCTTTGATCGAATAAGGAGAACTATTTTCTCACTTCAAGTTCGAATACTCCACAAGCAAGATGATCAAACTAACCTGAATGTTCTTGGCTTGCAACTATAAATCAAGAATTGTAAAAGATGGCGATGAGGCTCTATCATCTACCAAAGAATTTTCATTCATAGAAAACCCTAAAACTTTCAATATCAAAAATTGTTTAAAACAAGCAAAACTTAAATAGTCTCCCAATAAAACCCTAATTTATTGTGAAAAGACTAAATTAGTTATTAAGAAGGACAAAACTGAAAAATATTAAAAATACATCACAATTATTAAATAAAGTCTAATTAATAATTTGATGCTTGTGTGATTCATATCATCTTCTCCTTCTTTCGAAAGATTCATCCTCGAATCTCAATTGGTTCCATCTTGTAGCGACAACTGACTCCAATTATAAATCTTTTGATCAATTGTTGTTGCTTGAATCTCTGCAATTGAGTTCAGCTCCTCTTAAATGTGAGAATTCAATGTTAATTATAGTTTATTGGCTCTTGAACGTGTGATTGGTCCCGGGGTAACACAAGGACGTCCTGGTTCATATCACTCTTAAACATGTAGTTTCTTGGCTCTTGAACGTGTGTTACAATTGTTGAATTATAAAAAAATTTCAAAGAATTGACTGGGAAAACGTTAAAAGTTGATACTTTGAACAAATTACAAGAGTCAATTGTGATAATCCTATGAAAGTTTGAAAAAATATTGCCTCCACCATTCTTTGAGGTACATCTCGCTGTTTATTTACCAACTAAACCCTAACTCGTTGGGCCTGTTGGTTATAGGGTTATAGTTTGATTATCCAATTGAGGTACATCTTCATTCTCCTTACTCTTAAAATTTTGTTTATTTTCAAATCATTTGTCACACTCTGGATGTATCCAGCCTTGTAGGAGATTGTGAACAATAAAACAATATGTCAGAAATAAAGCTTGTCCTTGGCTCAATAGCAGAAGCGTTTATCGCAAATGAAGCATTAACCTTTTGTTCAATGTATTGGCATGGAATTGAAACAAAGTTCAATCGAATAGTTTGAAATGATGATACATTAGACATTGGTACCTCAAAAAACAATCGACATTTATCTATATTTTAAAAAAAAAAACACATCCAATCAGTGGTTCACGAATGAAAGAGTTATCACGTGACACACTACGAAAAGCTCATTGATATGTTCTAACAAATTGTGATGCAGTGGATCCATTAAAAGGTATCAAATTATGTACATTAATGAAAGTTTTCTTTGTGAAAATTTTGTATTTGTTACTAATGTTACGATATGATAGTGAACATGAGATTGAGTTATAAAATAGAAATGAAGCAGATGTTCTTCAAAAGCATGAAGCATAATTTCTAGAATTTTTCAAAAATAAAGTAAGTTTGTATGCAATGGAGTTTACTTTCTATGTTACAGCCATTATCATAATCGTAGAGTGATTGTGAGTTGCTAATCACTCTAATCACACAATATATCTTTGAAACAAAAGTGTGCACATAAAGAAAGTCCAAAATATTTTAAATTTGTTTTAGTAAGCTTTTTTTCATGATGTTGTTTAACACTTTTGGTTTGAGTTTTGTGGCATGTGAGTTTCATGATAATTATGTGACTTATAGTTGTGACGTTGAGATATGAGATTAATATTTATTATGGAGATTTTAATTATGTTTAAGAATTTATAGTAGTTATGTGATTTAGTTTAGGGTTTAGGGTTTAAAGTTTATTGATATTATATGTATATGTGTAGGACTAAATCGAGCATTAACCATGCACACAACAATGAGTCAATCACACGCTTCTTTTTTTGGATGGATAAATATTTTGGACTTTCTTTATGTGCACACTTTTGTTTCAAAGTTATATTGTGTGTTTGGAAACTTTATACATAATCCTAACACATGTGGCTATCTTATTTTTGTATACTTGGAAGTTTGGATTTATTAAATCAATACCAAATATTAGCATGTGTATAATGTTTACTATATAATTTTATTTCTTTCCTTCAAGACAGAACAATAAAAGAAGTAATAAAACAAATCTTTTACAAAAAGAAAAATATTGCGACGAAAACAATTGCCACATTGACCATGCGACGAAACAATAAAAGTGTTGCGAAGTTATTCTTGGTGTCGTGATGTTATTATAAACGTTGCATAATGCGACCTTCACTCCCTGCATCGTAGACTGCGGTATTTTTACATTAGTCGCAAGTATAATTGTGTCGCAATGTGCGACGATTGTTAAAATTCACTGCAAAAAATCTTCAACGACTAGAATTCACTGACGTTCCATGCGACGATTATTTTTTTGTCGCTAAAGTTAATATGTGACTAGGATTCACAGATAGATGTCTATCAATATAAATGGTTGATAGCCTGTGATATTTTGCTACTTTTGTAAATATTTTTAATAATTTTGTTATCCGAATGAGATATATGTATACATGTATACATACATATCTACATACATAAATATGTATACATATATACATATATATATATATATACATAGGGTTACTTTTTTGAAAACCCTAAACCCTAACCCTAAATCTTAAATCCTATATATATATATATATATATATATATTCCTTATTTTTTATACCAAAGACATGAAACTTTTTTTTTTTGTTAAAAAAAAATCTTTACTCAAATGTAACTTTTTGTAATATAAATTGAAATTGAGTTACTAACCTTAAATCATTGTTTACAGAAGAAGTAAATACAAATCAAGTATATATACTACTTTGATTCTTGTACTTTTAGTTTTAGTTCATTCGGGTTCCTAAACTTTCAAAATGTTCAATGTGTTTATACTTTCAACTTTGGTTTATTTATGGTTTTTGTACTATCAAAAAGTGACCATTTTTGTCATTTCAAATTTATTTACACTTCATTTTTTATGGATCAAAATGGTCACTTTTTGAAATTTCAAGAACCAAATGAACCGAAGTTGAAAGTACAAAAACCAAAATGAATATTTTAAAAGAGCAAGAACCAAAATGAACCGAAGTTGAAAGTACCAAAACCAAAATGAATATTTTAAAAGTGCAAGAACCAAAATGAACCGAAGTTGAAAGTACCAAAACCAAAATGAATATTTTAAAAGTGCAAGAACCAAAATGAA
>JBBPDJ010000023.1:16871440-16898067 GCA_037974625.1 Cucumis cinereus
CCAAAGTTGAAAGTACATGGACTATAATAAACATTTTAAAAGTACAGAAACCAAAATGAACCAAAATCAAAAGTCTAGAGACCAAATTAGTATTTAAACCTAGAAATTAACATTTTACCTTTTTAATTTTTGAAAAAATATCTTTTTGATTCATGAATTTTCAGGTATAGGTGCATTTGGTCCCTCTATTTTATAAAATAGGTTTAAAAGGTCCAATTAAATCAATTAGGTATTTATTATTTCTCCTTCATTCCCATTCCTTTCTCCTTTCTCACCTCATTTTCCTCCATCTTTCATTTTTGGATCTCAAGTAACACCAAAGTATACATATTAAAAACCAAATTATAAAAAATCAATCTTAAAAACCAGATTATACATATTGTTTCTTTGGGACCATAAACCCAATAACAGATATATAGTCATATTGAGACATATATATGCATAAGTTGATTAGTAATGTTGTAAGTAGTTGAGCAGATTTTGATGGAATTTCCCCCAATTCCACCCATGTGGATTACATAATCCCACTCCTCTGCATCCTCCTATATGCATTTTGCAAAAAAACTGAATATGGGAGAGAGGTTGGAGAAATAAATTACTTTTATTAGATAAAAAAATAATTTACAACTCCAAAAAAATAAAATAAAATAAAAAAATAGCACACACATCAACTAAGAATTTATATGCTCAAAATTTCCATTAGAACCCAACAAAATTTTATTCGAGATAATATGCTAAGAATATCACAAACAATAACAATAAATTAGAAAAACTTTCTCTACATTACCCTTAATTTCTTTTTCCTTAAATTCTGTTTTTCTTCTTTTTTTTTTCTTTTTCTTTTTTTTTTTTTTTTTTTGTTCATTTCTTTGTTCTGAAGGTTGAAAAGTTAAAGCATGTTTTAATGGAAGATAAGTTACACAAAAAAAATTAAGACATTTGAAAGTTAGACATTAATTGGTGAATAGTTGGCAAGCTTATTTAAAATTAAAATACGTTGAGTATGGATTTAAATTTGTTAATTATAGTGTGAAGTCATGGAACATGTATTTAATTATGATGTGAAGTTATCGATCTAAATAATCAAATAAATAGGATTGATATGTTGTATTGAAAAATCATCTAAGTGAATAAGAATACACACAAAGAAAAGAGTTAGGAGTCTTCCAAGTAAGTCTTATTTCTTCTCTCAAATATTCTATTTGGTGATTATTTATTTGGAGTGTTCATCACACGCTTCCAACAAAGTGGTATCAGAGCTTGAGTTTGGAGTTTAAAAATTGTTTTTGCAAATGGCAAAGAACTATTTAGTTCCCTTCCAAGTGCCTCGACTTACGAAAGAAAATTAGTGCAATGAGTGTATTCGCATGAAAGCTGTACTTTGGTTCACAAGATTTGTAGAACATTGTTAATAATGGTTATGAAGAACCAGAAAGTGATGCGGCTTTGAGTCAAGCTCAATGAGAAACTTTGCAAAATACAAGAAAGAAGACCAAAAGGCTCTCACCATCATTCATCAAACCATTGATTATCCAGACTTTGAGAAGATTTATGGAGCAACTACTACACATCAAGCATGACATGTCACACCCTCTCCCAAACTCTCTACTCCTAGCCTAGGAGACGGCGTGAAGCTAGTGAATCTCGTTCTTACTTTGACGATCCTCACTGACTATCTTAACTTAACCTCGACTTAAACAATACCAATAACTTAAAAAGTGCGGAAAACAAACTCAAACTTAACACATAACAGAGGAAACTAAACAAATATATTTTACATAGTGCAGCTCATACTATCTTATACAATTCATCTCACTATACCAAAACTTATTATAACAGTAACATGCATGATTTACTACTAACGTACAATAGTACTAGGACTTCTCGAGTAGCAGACAGAATGTGGTAGGGCAGGCTCCAGGATCACGATCTCTACCTGGAAAGTGGAAAAATAATTTGAAAGGAATCTAAAACGCCCAGTGAGTGATGCTTTAATAAAAAATACGTAAAACATATATATAGCATAGCTATAAATCGTTGACTTAGAAACTTTTCACAAATCAAATCATAACTGAAACTATAAATCACAGTTTAAACTTAAACACTTAAAAGGTGCTTGCACAATACTTATCTGTAAATCATGGTAAAACTATGCATAATTGAAATCATGCTAAAACATGAATATCTGAAAATCTGTAAGCGATGTGTATCAAACTGAACTACGTAGTAAAGGAGAAACCCAACACTAGCTACGTCTTTCCCGCAGTGGAGTAATCTCACACTAACGACAGCTATATCTACGTCGTGGTTGGATCAAGACCAACGATGTCTTCATCGAGGTGGAGCCATCTCAACACAACGACGGTATCCTACGTTATAGTGGGCTAGCAACTATAACGCATTTGCCAAAGTGGGGCGAATCCAGCACTAAAGCAGCGAATCTACGTTACAGTGGGGCCATCACTTGCAACGTCTTTGCCATGGTGGAGTAATCTCAACACCATGACAGCGTATATCTACGAAGTAGCGGAGCCACCGCCTACGTCTTTTCCATGGTGGGACGAATCCTCACACAAGACAGCGCATATCCTAGTGTGCACACCTAGTATAGTAGCCTCAGACTCACATGGATACACATGCTTAAAAAAACAAATTAGCGTAAAACGTGTAAGTCACATAAAACATATCATTATCTTAAATCATTTCTTAAATCATCATGAAACTCGTAGTACTCGAAATCATGCTTAAACATCACTTATAACATGGTAGAAATATCATAGAAGCATTAAATAATCATAACTCGTGATTTCGGAAACCTCGTAAAACGTGTTTAGGCCCTATAGCAGTTAAAACATGCTCAAACAGTTATAAAAATCATCAAAATCATCTCATTAAACATAAACAAGGCCGAATATGTTATAAAACATGCTTATTTCATAAACAGACATTGTCTCGTAAAACGTGTCAATATAATACTATTATATTCAAACTATCGGAAATTTCTTAAAACAATTAAATCATGCTTCAAACGATTTACCATGTGAAAGTGCATCGAAAATTATGAACAACATGATTTTTCTGAAATTTTCTGAAAATTTTGCAAAATGAGCTTCAAATTCCTCGTGGATAACTCGAAATCGCCTCTGGAAGTCACATTGTCCAGTTTTTCGACGAGCTTAAAACCAAGAATTGAAACTTCGATTTCTTCCTACACAGACCAAATTAACTCAATTTCTTTTACAGAACTTTAAATGAACTAATAATCTAGCTTACCTCCAAATTTAGATCTTAATTCGGCCTGTAGACGTAGAATTTAATTTTTAAAGTTTCGGGTCCATTTTTCGCGTTTTACAGCTGCCTGACTCCCTTTTGCTTCAAAATCAGTGGTCTCTTTGGCCAAATTTCTCCAATTGAGTTGTGCATCAGCTTCCTCTCTCTTTTCTACACAATTTAGACACAAATTTTGCTTAATTTTGCCATGAATCGAGCTCAATTTTCTTATTCTTTCCACAACGCTTAAGAACAAATTTGTCCAGAAAATTTTTTCCTCTCTTGGGTTTTTCTTTGGTTTTCTTCCTAGTTCTCTTCAATTTCCTTCTTATCCCTCTTCAAGATGGCCGACACAAGCTTACTTTAAGGGAATCTTCATCAACTTGCAACCAATTAGAATGATTGAAGGAAGAAAAGTTTACATTTTCCTTCTCTTCCTCTTGTCCTTCTCGGGTAAGAAAATCCCAAAGTTCAACTTTTTTTTTTAACAACATGATAAATACAAATTAATAATAAATAAATAAATAAATAATTTTCTTTTCTTTTCTTTTTCTTTCTTTTCTTAAAATATTATTTTGTTTTTAAACAAAACTAGAAAATTAACTTTTTACCAATTCTTAAACAAAATTACTAAAATATCCTTTAAAAAATTTACTAAAATACCCTCTGATTATTTTATTAACACTTTTACAACAACAACTTAAATAAAAAGTCGGGTATTACATGACAAATATTGGAGAATACGTACAACGGAGTAGATCTAGTCGAGAAGGTTCGCCTCCAAAAATTGAGAAGTGATTATGAATCACTGCATATGAAGGAGTCTAAATAAGTTTCAGATTATATTTCAAGATTACTAGCAATAGTAAATGAAATGAAAAGATATGGTGAGACAATAAGTGATGAGCAAGTAGTAGGAAAGATACTTCGCTCATTGGGCGAAAAGTTCAATTTCATCGTAGTAGCTATTGAAGAATCAAAGGATTTGAGTACAATGTCCATTTATCAACTTATGGGTTCTTTACAAGCCCATAAAGAGAAGCTTCTCAAGAAGAACAAGTAGGCGTCTGAGCAACTCTTTCAGTCAAATTTGCAATTGAAAGATAAGGTAAACAACATAGAAAAAAACAATCAAGGTCGAGGACGTGGTGGAAATTGTGGACGCGGTGATTTTAGAGGACGAGGTGAAGGAAACTACGGTCAAAGAAAATTTGATGAGAGTAATTCAAACTCAAATTCATCAAGAGGTCGTAGAAGACAAAATTATTCAAGGTCAAATGAAGAAAGGTCAAATAATTACTTGAGGTATGACAAAAGACGGGTTGAATGTTAATTTTCATAAATTTGGCCATTATTCCTGGGAATGCAGAAATAATGTTGAAGAAAATGCAAATTATGCTGAGAAAAATGAAGAAAGCAATGAGTCATCATTGCTTCTAGTAGCATGTAAAGGTGAGAAAACATGTGAAAACAATGCATGCTATCTCGATAGCGATGCAAGCAATCACATGTGTGAAAGTAAATCGATGTTTGTGGAGCTTGGTGAATCAGTTGGTGGCAATATCGTATCTGGGATGCCACAAAATTTCAGTTAAAAAAAAGGTAAAATTTTGATCAATTTGAAGAATGTGAAGCATGAGTTTATCTCTAATGTTTATTATATGTCTGATATGAAGAACAATATTTTGAGTTTAGGACAACTCTTAGAGAAAGACTATAATATTTTGATGAATGATTATAATCTTTTGATAAGAGATAATCCTAACAATATGATTGTTAAAGTTCAAATGACGAAAAATAGAATGTTTTTATTAAACATTCAAACTGATGTTACTAAATGTTTGAAGTCATACTTGGAAGATCCAAATTGGATTTGGCACTTGAGATTTAGGCATTTGAACTAATTTGATGGCTTAAGACTATTAGCGAGGAAGGACATAGTGAAAGGGCTGCCACATGTCAAACATCTGAATCAATTTTGTGAAGGTTGTCTTTATGGCAAACAATCGAGAAAAGAGTTTTCCACAAGAATCAACTTCAAGACCAAAGAGACCACTAGAGTTAGTTCACAGTGATCTTTGTGGATCGATCAAACCAATGTCTTTTAGTAAGAATAATTCTTTCTTATTGTTTATTGATGATTTCAGTCGAAAAACTTGAGTTTATTTTGTTAAGGAGAAATCAGAGATATTTGGCATGTTCAAGAGATTTAAAGCTCTTGTTGAAAAAGAAAGTGGTTATTACATAAAAGCTTTGAGATCAGACAGGGGAGGTGCATTCACTTCAAATGAATTCAAATACTTTTGCACAGAAAAAGTAATTCGTCTTGACAGTTCCATTTACTCCTCAACAAAATGGTGTTGTTGAGAGGAAGAACAGAACAATACTTAACATGGCTCAAAGCATGTGTAAAAGCAAGAATATGCCAAAATAATTTTGGGCAGAAGCTGTTGAATGTGTAGTGTACTTATTAAATTGCTCCCCTACTAGAAGTGTGTGGAACAAAACTCCTTAACAAGCATGGACAGGAAGAAAACCATCTATTGCTCATTTAGAGTGTTCAGATGTATGACTTATGCACGTACACCTAATCAAAAGCATAGTAAGCTCGATGATAAAACTGAAAAGCATGTTTTTGTTGGCTATGATGCAAGCTCAAAAGGCTGAGAGCTTTATAATCCTGTTATAAAGAAGACGATGGTAAGCAGAGATGTTGTGTTTGTTGAAGAAGCGTCATGAAATTGAAATGATGATCCATAAGACTACAAGTTTTTGTTTTTTCCCAATAATTAAGATAAGTCTAGTGACATCGCTTCTCCATCAACACCACCAACATCGTGTCCACAACAAAACACACCTTCATTATCTTCAAGTTCAAGTGAAAGGCCTCGTGGCATGAGAAGTTTACGAGACATATATGATGAAACCAAGGAGTTAAGTCAAAGTTTTAATAACCTTACTCTTTTTTGTCTATTTGGTGACAGTGAACCTTTGAATTTTGAAGAAGCTTCACAAAATGACAAATGGAAGATTGATATTGATGAAAAGATAAAAGCCATAAAGAAGAATGATATGTGAGAACTTTCTACTCTTCCAAATGGGAAGAAACCAGTAGGTCCTAAAATGGATGTTCAAGATAAAAAGAAATGAAAAGGGAGAAGTGGATAGATACAAAGCAAGATTAGTTGCAAAAGGATATTCTCAAAGAAAAGGCATTGATTACGATGAAGTATTTGCTTCCATTGCTCGATTGGAGACCATAAGGTTATTAATAGCGCTTGTTGCTCAAAGTAATTGGAAGATCTTTCATATGGATGTCAAATCAACATTCTTGAATGGATATCTAGAAGAAGAAATCTACTTAGAACAACCTCTTGGTTATGTTGTGAAAGACCAAGAGAATAAAGTTCTAAAATTAAAGAAGGCGTTGTACGTATTGAAACAATCACAAAAAATGTGGAATAGTAGAATCAACAAATATTTTCTTAACAATGGGTATTTGAGATGCCCTTATGAACACTCTCTTTATATTATGACTAATGGTAATGGAGATATTTTGTTGGTTTGTTTGTATGTGGATGACTTAATTTTTACAGGAAATTGTGCAAGTATGTTTGAAGATCTCAAGAAAGTGATGACCCAAGAATTTGAAATGACAGATATAAGGTTGATGTCATATTATTTTGGCATTGGGGTGAAGCAGTCAGAGGAGGGTATTTTCATCTCTCAAGAATGATATACTAGAGAAATTCTAGAGAAGTTCTAGATGATCAATTCTAAACTTGTCACAACTCCGATTGAAATTGGGACCAAATTGTCCAAATATGAAGAATAAGATGTTGTTGATCCTTCATATTTTAAAAAGTTTGGTTGGGAGTTTGAGGTATTTGACTTGCACACGATCAGATATTCTTTTCAGCATTGGATTGGTTAGTCGGTTTATGGAGTCTCTTACAACTACTCATTTGAAAGTAGAAAAGAGAATTCTTCGTTACCTCAAAGTTACGCTTGATTATGAGTTATTTTATTCTTCATCTATAAAATTTAAGCTTGAAGGTTGTTGTGATAGCGACTGGACTGGATATACTAATGATTGAAATAGCACTAGTGGATATGTTTTCTTTGTTGGTAATAATGCATTTATTTGGAGTTCTAAGAAGCAACCTATTGTGGCATTATTCACTTGTGAGGCGGAATATGTTGTTGCAGCTTCATGCGTCTGTCATGCAGTTTGGTTAAGAAATTTGCTAAAGATAGTTCAAATTTCACAAGATGATCCAACAATGATCCATGTAGACAATAAGTCAACAATTGCTCTAGCAAAAAATCATGTGTTCCATGACCATAGCAAACACATTGATACAAGATTTCATTTTATCAGAGATTGCATTTCAAGGAATGAGGTTCAAGTTGAATATGTAAAGACTAAAGATCAAATTGCAGATATTTTCACGAAGCCACTCAACGTTGACGTGTTTAACAAGTTTAGAACTTTGCTTAGAGTTCTCATGTTTAAGGAGGGATGTTGAAAGTTAAAGCATGTTTTAATGAAAAGTAAATTACACACAAAAATTAAGACATTTGAAAGTTAAACATTAATTAGTGAATAGTTGGCAAGCTTATTTAAATTAAATACGTTGATGAATTAAGTAGAAATTTAAATTTGTTACATGTATTTAATTATAGTGTGAAGTTATGGAACATGTATTTAATTTTAATGTGAAGTTGTGGATGTAAATAATCAAATAAATAGAATTTCTCTTATTTAATTCTAAGTAAATAAGATTACAAAGAAAAAAGTTAAAAATCTTCCAAATAAGTTTTATTTCTTGTCTCAAATATTCTATTCGGTGATTATTTATTTAGAGTGTTCACTACACGTTCCAAACACTAAAGTCTCTCAAAATCAAAATCTAGGAAGCCATAAATTTCATGAACCTTATCTCCATTGAATCGTTCCAATTCCTTGAAAGCCAAAACCTTCAACTCTTCAATTTTCTCTCTCTTTCTCTCATTTTCTTTCCCTCCAAACACATTTTTTGTCAATCCTTTCACCATCCCCACCAATTTTCCATATTTCCTCATCCTTTCTATTTCCTCTTCATTTCCACCTCCCAATATTGCCCCGCAGGCGCCCCCACACGCGTGTAACCCACCTTCCGTCTTCTCGATCACTTCCTCCGTCGTGGCCTCCTCCAATCCCCCAAGTTGCCCACCAATCCAGCCCTCCGTCCCCATCGCTCGTGACACTTCCACCATCACACGTCTAACCCGCTCTGACCCGCTCTCGCTCCAATCGCAAGATTCCGCCAAAATTTCGAACCCAAACGGAGCTATTCCGTCGCCAGTCAGCAATTGGATGTTGGGTCCGTATACGCGGTCAACAACGGCGGCGCGTGCTCCACGCGCCGTCAGTGGAGGGTATTCATGAGTGTACGTTGCAGCGTGGATGAGTTGGATCGCAGTAGCCGCCGCCATGGCCTGGTCACGGTGACCGCCGACGAGCTCGCAGGCGGCGATACAAAGTGCCGGAGCGGAGTTTGGTGGGGCAGAGAAGATGAAATGGCCCAAGGGTTCGTATACCGCCGGTGGGTCCTTCGCCGGAATGACCTGCCGGAGATGATCCTCGATATCTTCGTTTATGGCCGCCCAGTACGACGGAGTGATCTGCGACATGACGACGGTCGACCTGGCCGGAGCTCTGACATAAGCCGCCGGTTGGACCGGGTTGGATTGGAAAAACTTGGGCCGTGCTAGATTTGGTTGAAGTTGAAGAAGATTGAGAGAGATCGCCATTAGAGATGGAAAATGGTAATGGGTTTTTGGAGAGATTTATTTGGAGTGCTGATGTATGTTTGTTGAGAGACTTCGGTCAGCGGTCAGCAGATTTTATAATGGTTTATAATTTTGATTTGGTTAATTTTAATTTCGTAGATAGGATGATAATTTAGTTTTTTTTAAAAAATGGATCGAAATTATATTGGAGATTTTACAAAATAAAATGAACTAAATAATAATTTGTCGTATATATAATTAAAAATGGCCACACTTTTCTTTTTCCAAGTATTATTTCATTATAAATGATCCCATTGTTTTTTAAATGATAAATAAATAACTGACCACGTTTTGCACATGATATTTGTTTTTAGGGTTCTATTTTCTCATGTTCCTTTGGGCAATGATCGTCTGAATCCGGGACCAAGTTACTTACTACTTTTTTAATCACCCAACAGCTTAACCTTCAAAGTTCAAAGGCATCAACATCCTTTAAATTCCATTGTAAAATTAAAATGGCTGTTTTTTTCTATTCTAAATTTGTCATACATGTTTTACATATTTAATCAAATTAAAAGAAAAAATGAGAATGAACTCGCTGCACTAGTCCAAGGTTCATAATTACAAATACACGTAGCGTGTTCTTTTTTGTATGTTCTATTAAGATGAGAGTCGTTATTTCTATAAGGTTAGATAGAGTTATTATATCATTCTATGATGTTTAGAAACTTGAGAGTGGTAGTTTCTGAAAAGAATAATACTTAGGTGCATCTTCAACTGTACGTTTTTTTTTTCTTTTTTTGAGTCGTTCCATTTTCCAACCACAATTTGTTAAATGACAAACTTCTTTTGTTTTATTTTTTTCTAAATATCTTTTATCTTTCTTTTATGATTGAAGTGAGTTATAAAAATATAAATGTAGTCGAGAATCTATTCAAGTATTGCTTTGACAAAAAAAATTATCTTTTCATCGAGAGAAGGAAAAAAAAGGTGATGTATTTAGATATCTATCACACAAGTTTGAAGTTATGAATAATAGGTCATACTTTGTTTTGAAACCATTTTAATTTATTCTTGATTTTCTTTTGAAAAAAAAAATACAAAAGTTAAGCCGATGAAAACTACATCTACTAATAATTTTCTTATTTTATTATTGTTGATATTTGTGTCTTAAATACTTGTAGTTAATTAGTTATTTAATAATTATTTAATGTAGTTATTAAATATGTGACATTAAATTATCTTAAAAGTTAAGGTTATTATTTGTAATATATCTTGAATAGTATGTGATCGACATAGGAGTATATCACGTTTAAGCAATAAACCAAAGAGTTTATAGTATATGGATAAGGTTGGATGTCTTATTCTTTTATACTATATGATTAATTATTTCGCTGCAAGATCAAAGTGGGGGTATATTATACAAAAAGTTCGCAAAAGATTTTGCAACGAAATAATTGATATTTCTTATTAAATCCATCAATTAAAGAGAATATTTCACATGATGATCATCTACGACTTGATCTTAATCTTGAGTGAGTTAAGAACTCCTATCTTTGATTTACATGGATGAGGGTGGCTTAAGTCCTTGAATCAATAAGTCTATCGTTTTGGGAACTTGACTAGATAGGAAGCTGGAACATAATTTCACAAGATGTAATTCCTTCTTTCCCTTATTGAGTAAGTAGGTAAGTAGCTTCTGTAGCTTCTTTAAGTGTTGACTCCGGGGCTTGAATAAGGGGACTCACCCTCTCACTGACACGAAAGGGACTTAATTTATGGTTAGACCATAAACAAATTGTTCATTAGATGATCAGCAACACTTAAAGATCTATAGGCAATTATAAGGGCAAAACAGGCTTTGTGACTCACTGTTATTTACAAACAACTTGTAAAGAATGATCAACTTCCTTATAATGATTATATCCATGGACACAACATTTCTTATAGTGCGTAAGAGTGCAATTATAAGCCTATAGTTAGTGGCAGAGCTAGAATTTCAAGATCTTATATATATATTCGAAAATGTTAAAAAAATATTTGTTATATCATATATAAATTTAATGTTGTGTCTAATAGATCATACCTCGTATGTTTTTTTAAAAAATTAAAATTAATGTAACATATATTACTTACTAAATTAAAATTTCAAGGTTCAATTATAAAAAATTATTATTATTATTATTATTATTATTATTATATTATTTTGTCCTATAAAACAATCAAAATGAAAACTTTAAAATGTAAAGTTCGTGATTTTGTTAAAACATTTGTGACATATCATATACATCTTTGAAATTTTAGAGATTAAGTTTATGATTTAATTAAACATTTTCGTAATTTTTAAATTAAGTATTGTTAGTACTAAAAATTATTAAGTGATAGCAATTATAAAATTATAAAAGTTTCAAATTTATAAACAAATAATGAGATCAACGTTAACAACTTATCAATGGTAATTGATTTGAACTCGAACTCCAGAATTGATATACTAAAATTGCAAATAATAAGAGACATATTTATTGAGGTTTTATAAAATAAAACTAAATTAAAACAAATAATTTTTCAAAAAAAATTTATTAAATATTAATTTTTTATATAATTGTGTGCTTGTTCATGTTTATTTATATGAGAGAAAAAAATGAAATAAAATTATTTTTTAAAACTGATTAAGTTCATTTTTTTTTATAAATATTACAGTAGTAGATTTCTCATTATAAGGCTTAGTGTTCAATGTTATGTGACATTTTTCTAGTACCACATATGTTAACCATGTGTCATCTATTCACTCATGTTTAGTGTCCATGCAATTCACCTCATACATGTCAAATTGCATATAAATAGTGGCTTATGGTGTGGACTTTGTAAGACACACACATTGGGAGAATTTCCAAAGAAATTGGAGAAAATGAATTTTGACAATTTTATATTTTCTTATTTTCTTAATTTATTATTTATTTTATTTTGTTTATATATTTTTATTTTATTTATTTCAATATTATATTTTCTCGATATTCGTATTTTCGTTGTGCCTCATTTTTACAACACGTTATCAGCACGAGCTCTTGATATTTTCTCCGCTAAAGGTAGGTCCTAAAGGTATGTCGATTATTTTCTACTCGTTATAATTAATACATATTATTTTGCATGTTTAGTATATACTAAATTTCTAATATAATTACAATATTTTGTAATAATATTACCTTGAAAACTATTACAAAATTATAATTTCTACTATTTGATACTAATAGTAATAATTATTTATTATGAACGCTTCGATGCCAAAATATACCAAGATGCCATAAAAATATGATAATCAGAAAGCATGTATTCTTCCTAAATCTCATTATAAATGGATGCACTTTAGGCTCCAAAATTTTAAATCAATATGGTAGAGAAGATTTTTCTATATTCCGGATATGCTCCTGTAGTAGCATTATCGAGAGAAATATTTTGAAAAATATGATGCACTTATCTGATCTTCTCGTGGATGAATTAAATAGCAAGTTATTGATTAAAAATTCATGGATCTCATTCGACTAAGGAACCAACATTTTCTTAAGTGAATGTTGTAAATTTTAATAATAGTGGATGAAAATTTACAAATTTTGACCAACTAGACCAATCTCATTCTCTGAAGTGAATTTTGTGGATTTAACAATTGTAATCGAGGTTGTGGCTGTAGTAAATGAAGAAATGATTATTTTTCGTGGTTGGTTGTTATAATCATCCAAATTTCAAAAGAACCACATGAAATGATGTAATAAAAGAAAAGCTCCACAAGAAAAATAGAAAAATATGGAAGCAGATTTGGTATATCAAATTTGGATGTGGTAGATTTTTTAATCTCCTGTAGAGAAAATTGGCATATCTGATAAAATAGCAAGTGTTTTTTTTATGTTTATATAATAATTAATATTTTTTCTCTCTCATTGTGTATATATATATGGTTTTTTTTTGTTAAAAATTATTATAGTTTTAAGAAAATCCTTTCTGTTAAATAATATTTTTATTATTATTTTCTTAGTCGGTAATAAACTTTACTATCTATGAGTTTTAGGATATTAAATCCAATAATGTGATCGATAGTTCTGAAGGGTGGTGGATAGACACTGGAGTTTCGTGTCATGTATGTCATGACCTTAGTCTTTTCAAAACTTATAATGAGATTAAGGATAAAAATATTTTATTGGAAGATCACCACTCGACGAAGGTTACTATACCAGAGAAGTAGAGCTCAAGTTTACCTCTGAAAAAGCCTCTCACATTGAAGGAAGTCATACAAACTCCAAAGAAAATGAAAAATCAGGTCTCGGGTTATCTTCTCAACAAAGCTAGCTTTACTCAGACAATAGAGGCAGGTTTTTTTACTTTAACAAAAATTAATGTCTTGTGGGAAAGGGATATGCCACTGACGGCGTGTTCAAACTGAATCTTGAAATGAATAAAGTCAAACCTTTTGTGTATATATTGTGTTCTTTTAATGTTTGGCATGCTAGATTTTATCATGTTAATAAACGAATCATTAGTAACATGAGTAGATTAGAAATGATTTCTAAGTTATCTATGAATGAATTTGAGAAATGCGAATATTGTAGTCAGACTAAAAAGACAAAAATTTCGCATAAATCTGTACTTGGGGAATCTGAGTTAGATTTAATTCATTTTGATTTATGTGAATTTGATGACATCTTGACTAGGAGTACTAAAAGATATTTTATTATTGACGTTTGTTCTGACTCACATTTATTTACTTGCTGAAAAATAAAAGTGATGCTTTAGATGTCTTCAAACATTTGTGTGTGAAGTAGAAAATCAGTATGCTAGAAAGGTAAAAGACATCATAGTGATAGGGAAACTGAGTATGACTCAGACAATTTTAAGGCATTATATAATTCACATTGAATAATACATGAAAAGACTGTGTCTTACTCTTCTGAGATGAACGGTAAAGCCGAAAGGAAAAATAGGACTCTAGTTAAGCAAGTAGTTGCTATTTTACTCAACTCAGGAGCTTCAGCTTATTGGTGGGGTGAAATTATCCTTACCGTGTGTTATGTCCTTAGATAGAATTTCTAAATCTAAAAACATTATTTCACCTTACGAAATCCTTAAGAATGAAAAACCAAACGTAATTGTTTCTTTTCATTGATGGTCTAGCTATTATTTCTTTTCATTGATGGTCGGAGAATTAATATATTTGAATATGATTAAAAAAAAGATTAATCGTTTCAATATGAGATATTAAAATAGATAGTATAATTAAATAAGTTTATCTTAATTAGATTATGCTTAACCTAATTGAGTTGTAGATAAAGGGCCTTAGAGAGTCTTCATGAACTACGTCTCTACAACTATTATACAGAGAATTCTCAGAATAAGCTCTTCAAAAAGCTTAGTAAAAGGTTCTCTAAAACTCTCCCTAAACCCTAAATTCCGAGGTTTTTACAAGTTGAATCCTTGCCAAAGTGATAGGGAGAAAGATGAAACAGAGGAAAGGATTATATGGTCATTTTTATTGCTTTAGTATATTTTTAATTCTAATAAAATACCAAAGAATGTGATAACATTGCTTACTCTTCTAATCAAAGCGTTAGGTCACTTCACTTACTTGCTTAAACATGTTTTCAAATCTTTGTCTCCATACAACTTTAGGCAACCAAATATCAATGCCAACTTGACCTTGAAGTCAAATCCTCGTTTCAAACTACTCTATGTTAAATTAATGTTTAAATTAAATTTTCCATAATCCATTTTTTTATATCTAATCGCAGCCAATAGATGAAGGCAAAAACAAATTTTGATGTGGATGTGTGTCAAACTTGGATGGCCTTGAAACTAAGGGTTGAACTTTCACCAACGGCCACAATAAAATGTTTGAATCTTCTTTCAATTCCAAAATTTGATTTTTTTAATTTTTATTCAATAATTACTACTACTACTTTTTTATTAATTAAAATTTACTATCATGTCATTGATTACATTTTTAAAGTTTATTTGAAAAATATATATCTAGTCATTCAAATCCAATGACTATCATGAATACGATTGTTTTTATTAGAAACTATACTAAAACTTAAAAAAAAAAAAAAAAAAAAAAAAAGTACATAAATTAAATGGATAGAAAAGTATAGAGACTAAATATGTAAAATATCCTTATATATTATTAACCATATAATTGTAATTCACTCTCATGCACCTTTGTCAAAATATAAATAAATAAAAGATATTATCTAGTGGAAAGATCCCAATGTCACTTTTTTGGGGGTTAGTTGATGACTTTTACACTATACATATAATATTACACTTAACATTCTAATTAAGAATATTCAAACCTACTACCTCTAATTAAAAGAAACTAAAAGATAATATATTTATGTGGAACATAATTCATATATTATGAAATCTTATACTAAGAGAATTTGAAAACTTAGAATTTAGTATATGATAATGAAAGATGTGAATGAGAATGAGATGGAAAGGAGTCAAGAGAAGATTTCTATAAAAGGAGATTAGCGTCAATTAAAGTACGAAGAGTAGATAAAGAATCAATTAGCATCTCAAGATTGATGATTTCATCACTCGATCTATAATAGTTGCACTAACATAATACTTGAAAAAATGTTTAAATCCAATTAATAGTGATATGAGTGGTTTTTCTTCTTTTCGTCTTCCTCTATTTTCTTTTCTAGTTATATTATAAGTAAAATGTAAAAAAGGAATGACAAAACTAAACATGCATGTTGGAGGAATGGGTTCCATTAATATGAAACATTGGACGTAGTACTATTTGTCGTGGAATATAATATAATATAATTCACACTTAATGATAAATTAGTCTGTGACTACGCTGCTACAGAAATAGGTTTACATGACTCTAAACAAAATGTTGTTACCAATTTTTGTGATTTTGTTAGTTGTGTAGGTGTATAAATGATTCAGGTAGAAAGTGACATAATTGGTTGTCTCATAACACTTCATTTCACTCAACAATAAACATTTATTGAAACTTAATATCTATTATGATATTGTTTTGTATGACAAATTTACATTGTCAATAAATGTCTCAAACGTTGACTTTTTTAATCAATTAAACATGTATCGTAGCAATAAAAATTTGTCACCGAATTACATTCATTAAAATTTATTTATAGTCATTGAAGGTTTATTAATGACAATATTCTGACGTTAAAAAGACACATTTCATGATATATGTGAAATGTAAAAAAAAATTCTAACAATTATGGATGATTATTTCTATATCTCTCATTACAATTTACACCTATGTTTCTCCACATTTAATAAAAAGCGCACAAACATAAATATGAACTTTTATATATAGCAACAAGGTTAGTCGGGTTTATATAAGAAAACTAGTAACCAAACTTTAGTTAAGTTCTTACAAAGAAACTAAACACAAGTGTTGCAAGTGTTTTGACACTATATCCCAACAATAATAAAAACACATATAAATAACTCGATAGGTGGTTTACTCACATCAGTTGATTTGTCGATGAATTTATACAAGACCTAGAAAAAAAAAACAACGTTCATTTTAGAATTCAACTCAATCATCAATGTAAACAATAATAACAACATCTATAGGGTATATATGCATTCTTAATATTCACAATCTCTCTTAGCACACATCCACTACCTTTACAATTAAAATAATCAAAACCACAGTTTAATCATACAAATAAGCTTCAAATGAAACAAAAGTCTTGTAACCTCACTATATAATCATAGACTTAAAATCACTTCAAGAGCTTTAATGTCATAAATAACCTCTAAATGCAACTCACTCTTCAAAACTACAAATCTAAGGACCTTTAACCTAGAAACTATTACATAAAAATCACAAAAGGAGTAGTTTTATCAAAGAATCCCAAAAGGAAAGGCTTAATTCCTTGAGCTGTAAATAAGTCCCAAAGATAAAAATCTGAAGATGATGCGTACCAATCTTCAAAACAAGATGAAAGAGTCCTCTCATCCAACCTCAAATCATCAAACATGCATGGCATGTAACAACAAAACTAAAAGTCATAACTTCCATGCATCTTCTCGCCCTACCAACTCGTAAAAAATAAGAATATATTCTTTGGATTCAGCAACTTCTTACTTACCGTCGTAGAATGAGTCAAGATAATCCTTTACTGGTTTTATCACATGGAAGGGGCCAGTGTCCATGTAAACAAACAATTTGGGCAAATTCAATTTATGCTCCCCAAAATTACTATCCTTGTAAATCAACAACATCTCAGTCAACAAAAGTTTAAATAAAAATAATTAATTCTATAGCATGCACCCAACAAATGTTTGATACAATAATACATCTGAGATGCTTAATCCACAAATGAATCTACCCAAAAATACTCTCTGCCATTCTTGTTTATTTTTTAGTTAATAACCATGAGTGTCCAAGAAATCAACCCTCCCCATCTCACGCACACACTTTAAATTCAAACTAATCTTAAATTCAAATACTAGTGATGACTACATAATTGCAAGATAGCCATATAAATTTTAAACCATCATCAAATGACTTAACCATATATCTCCCACCTTAAAATGAGTAGAAAAGAATCGGCCTCGCAACAATTACTTATCAACTCAAATCGATCGCAACAATTACTTATCAACTCAAATCGATCATCAGAATAAGATCAAACAAGAACTCATATATATTTATGGACAAGGTCCAAGGCAAAGAACAATCATAAATTTTAAGTCATCATCAAATGACCATAAACACTACTACAAAATTTTCCTTACTTAGACACTTGCAAATTTTATTTACTTTAATGTTTTTGGGATAAAAATGTCAAGTAATGACCATTTTAAAGTAAAAAATGTTAGGTAACTTATTAAAAAAGCCAAGATTTCATGGACTTTTTTTAACTCTTTTATGTTAATTATTACTTGACATTCCATAAATGTCAAGTGCAATTAATGTTTACCTGACACGACAAACATATCAAGAATAATTTTGCCTTTTAATTGATATATTTAAATGTTCAGAACAAGAAGATATATGTTTTTATTGGGCAGCTGTAAATTAATATAACTCAAAACATATAAAAAAAGAAAAAATAAAATAAATAAAATAAAAAAACTTCATCGAATGCACGACGACTGCGGTGTAGATTATCTAAACGGTTTTTAAGTTCGGTGTAGAAAATTTCATCAAATTTGGATTTTTCAATACAAATAATACTTCTATATATTGTCCTCGTTTGAAGTGTGAAAATTGTCACAGACATAATGCCAATGATATTAGAGACCATTTATATTTTAATGTCATTGATGAATGTTATAAGATTTGATTTTGGCATGGTGAAGAACTTCCTAGTTCATTCTCTGCATGGAGAATCCTTTCAAGTGTAGGTATGAAGAGAATGTGTTGGAAATATAAAAAGAAATGGTTGAAATTGCTCATGAGCAATATTCAAAGGATCCGAATGGTTCTGAGAAACTGCTTAATGATTGAGAAGCCATTATACGAAGATGCTCACCAGTTATCTACATTAGTGAAGTTGTATAACTTAAAAGTTAGACATGGATGGAGTGACATTAGTTTCTCAAAACTACTAAAAGCGTTCAAGGATATCTTACCTTCTACTAATGACCTCCCTACATCAATGTATGAAGCAAAGAAAACATTAGGTGCACTAGGTATAGAATATGAAAATATTCATGCATGCCCTAATGATCGTTGCTTCTATCGAAAGGAATATGCCAGTGCAATTGTGTGCTCCGAATGCGATGAATCTAGGTGAAAATATGGTAAAGATACAAACAAGAAAAAGAAAAAGAGAATCCCTGCAAAAATAATGTAGTAGTTTCCACCTATTCCACGATTTCAATAGATGTTTAAAAGTATTTAATGTGCTAAAAACTTAACTTGGCATGCTAATGAGAGAAAAATTGATGATAAATTACGTCACCCTGCAAACTCCCCAGCTTGGACGTTAGTAGGCACCATGTGACCAAACTTTAGTTCTAAACCTAGGAATTTTCGCTTATCATTGTCAGGATATGGAATAAATCTGCATAGTGATATGAACTCTAAGTACAGTTGTTGGCCAATTATGATGGTGATTTATAATCTTCCCCTATAATTGTGTATGAAACCAAAGTTTATGATGTTATCAATATTAATTCAAGTTCAAAGCAACTAGGGGACGACATTTGGATTTAGAATCATTGATTGATGATTTAAAACTAGTGTGGGAAAGTGTTGTGTTTAACTACTTACATTGCAACATTATAATAGTATAATATTACCATTTTTATTTTTAATAAATTGTATATTTGACTTTTTATGTTTTATAGACTGATACAAGGAGCTAGTACTCACAACTTGAATTGGATGAAGTACGAGTGGAGTGAGACTGAATTTTTAGCTCATTATATCCAATGGACGTAGAGTTGTTCTTGTTAATTTTGTATATGGCTAACATGAGAATGCCCGAAACATTTTTTTTGTGTAAATCTTTTGTTTATAGCCATTATATATAGGTTATACACTTAAGGCAAAAGATGTGGGATATAATTGTAGTTGTTGATGCCAAATTTTTACCAAGGGAAAACGTGTTTGATCTTCACGTGACATCAACAGTAAATTCGTATAAAAGTCATAAGTTATTAAATTACCTTATATGGACTCATTAAAGATGTATTTATAGGAAATTTGAGATATGATTTATTTTAATCCTACAAGGATTTGGGTATGAATTTCCTCATCCATGACAAAGTTGGATCAAATCCATATTATCTTTTATTATTCTATATTATGTTATTTTATCTTGATTTTTGGCTTTATTCCACTTTATCAAAATCTACTCCTCAACATTAGCCTTCACTCCCAAGTTGGAATTCATGGTTTAGCTTTTTAATGTTAGTGGACACTTGGTGTTCAACTTGGGAGTAGTACTTTCTAGAACACACGATTTAAAAAAAAAGAAGACAAAGGATTATAACAAAATAATTGTCATGCATAACTTAGTTATATAAATAACATGATATTTAAATAAATTAGCGATTAATTTTCAATCTGGCATTTGAAAATTTTTGGGTTAGAAATAAAGCTTATCTGGGAATCCATAATTTGGGAGAAATCTTCAAGAACATTGAAAGACACTTTGTTTGTTCTTCCAATCTAAGTCCCCAGTGTCTTGCATTCTTTCATGATCTTGTTTGTTCTAGTTAATAGGATTTGTCTTTTGATTGGTTTTTTACTATGGGTTGAAACTCTCCAATGTCTTTTACCATAAGAGACTTTTTTCCACGTAGGGTTTGTTGATCTTTTCTTTATGACTATATGGATATGAAATTCCCAATGTCTTTTACCACAAGACTTTTCCTTGGACTAGATTACAAACATGTTCAACTAGTCTTTTACGACGTACTCTAGAACGAACTTGCTCGGGAACAAAAGGAGAAAAGAAGTTTTGAGAGGAATTTTGTATGAAGATATGATTTTCGATATAATGAAATGAGAAGAGAAAGAGGGTTATGTATAGGCTTTGAGATTCATAACAATCATAGCATTTTGTAACGTCCAACAGACGTAAACGATCGTCAATGATGGTAACAGTCGTAACGGTTGTAACGTTTGTAATGCCTCAACGCATCAAAGTTATGGTCTAAACACTTTAGCCTTTTCAAAAATTAATAAAATTTTAAATAAATAGTTAATAAAAATAATATTGTTATTTTATTTCTCACCTCGTCTGTCGATCGAACAGACGGCGGCAGCAGCACGCACACGTATGGAGATATCAACAAACCTTTATTTGTCTATCTACTCACCTCCTCTGAAATATGGGTTCCCTTGGGACCCAAACCCACAACATAAGATATCGGTATTTAAAGAAGCTTCCACTTTGCTTTCTTAGCAATGTGGAAATACCAATTTTGAATAAAACATTAATATTTATTTTTCAAACAAATCTTTCATCAACAATCATCTACTTGAAAAAATTTTACTAATAGTCCCCCACTTGAAAATTTTTAAAAATATTTTCATCGAGTAATGTCAATCTATATAATATCGTGCATAAGCAAAGGTGTCTGTTGACTTGAACCTTTACGTAGTGAAGATGGTTTGGAATATGATAGAATAACTCTTGGTTTGGAAACTCTATCTCTTACAACATCTAACACACAACATTATTCAAGTGTAGTTCTAAAAGCTCGTGCTTTAAGGCCTAACATGTCTATCTCAGTTTAGTGGATGCTCGAGAGAATTTGCCTAAAATTCCCTAGGAAGCGACTCTCACTTCCACATCCAAAAAGGTGAGTCTATCAAGAGTACTCTTGTAGCTAGGTATTCCACTTGACGTCAAGTATCGATCTCATTAAGAACGTTGTTCAACATTTCCATTCTCTTCAGGATATCATGCTAATCATAAGAATGGAACTCCTGATTATTCTTGCACGATTCTCTTCATATCACTTGTGATCAGTTATTATCCTTTGATTCTTGGGATCTTCAGTCTACAAGTAGGATCTACCTCACGAGTGATTCATTTTTCTATAGGCTTGAGTCTCATTCTTTCTGAGGTCTTAAAAAACTTTTCTTTGGCTAGTCCTTTTGTCAAAGGAGCTGCCAAGTTTTCATCAGCCCGTACATAATCCACTATAATTGCACCAGTAGTGAGAAACTCTCTAATGGTACTGTGCTTACGACGGTTTTGTCGTCTCTTACCGTTGTAGTAACAATTTCGAACTTTTGCGATTGTTGCAGTACTATCGCAATGGATCAATATGGCTGGTACTAATTTATTCCATATATGAATCTTAGATAACAAGCGTTGAAGCCAGTTTGCTTCTTCACTAATTGTTGCTAGTGCTATCATTTCAGACTCCATCGTTGACTAGACTAAAATATTTTGTTTCTCGAATTTCCAAGCAACAACTTCACTTGCTAAATTGAAGATACCACTGGTAGCCTTAGAGTTATCCGAGAGGGAATTCCAATTTGCATTGATGTAACCTTCTAGGACAGCGAAAAACTTTTGATAATGTAATCTTAGGTTCTGTGTTGTCTTCAAGTGCCTCATGACTCTTTTTACAGCATTACAATGCTCTATACTAGAGCTGTTTGTAAACCTACATAATAATTCTACAGCATAAACTATGTTTGGTCTAGTGCAATCAGCAGCATACCTAAGACTGTCGATAATGCTCGCAAACTGAGATTGGTTAACACTGTCACCAGTGTTCTTAAACAACTTTACACTAGAATCGTAAGGAGTACTTGTTGGTTTACTATCAAAGTAATTATACTTCTTTAGAATTTTTTCAATATAGTGAGATTGATCCAAAGAAATTCTATTTTCAGACCTAGTGATTTTTATACTTACGATAACTTTAGCTTCTTCTAAGTCTTTCATGTCAAAATTTGCACTCAACATTGATTTTACATCATTTATGATGTGCAAGTTTGATCCAAAGATTAACATATCATCTACGTATAAGCATATAATAGTGCATAGGCTATTTTCAGACTTATAGTAGATGCATTTGTCACCTTCATTAACTTTGAATCCTTTAAAAATGATAAGATTATCAAATTGCTCATGTCATTGTTTAGGAGCTTGTTTTAATCCATACAGAGATGTATCTAATTTACAAACTTTGTTTTCTTGACCATGAACTATAAAGCCTTTGGAGTGTTGCATATAAATCTCTTCTTCTAATTCACCATTTAGAAAAGCAGTCTTGACATCCATTTGATGTACTAAGAGATTAGTAAGAGCTGCTGTACAAATTAGCACTCTAATTGAGGTGATTCTAGTCATTGGGGAGAAGATATCGAAGAAATCTATATTTTCTATTTGTCTAAAGCCTTTAGCTACAAGTCTGGCCTTATACTTGTCTACTGTTCCATCAGGTTTGAGTTTTTTTCTTATAACTCATTTGTATCCTATTGCTTTGCAGCCAGGGGGTAAGTCTACTAAATGCCAAGTTCTATTTGACTCAAAAGAATCCATTTCATCGTTAAAAAGCTTTTTTCTATAAGTTGACATCTATTGAGGATAGGGCTTCTATTAGATCTTTAGAATCTTCTTCTACACTGTAGGTTTCGAAGTTATCTCCAAAGTCTTTAAGGGTTTGAATTCTCTTGCTTCTTCTAGGCTCAGGATATATTTCTTCATTTAAGTTTGAGTTCTAACTAAAGGTAGACTACTAGAACTTAAGCCCCCACTAGTTAGACTACTAGAACTCAAGCTCCAACTATGTCTTGATTTAAAAGGAAATCTATCCTCAAAGAAATAAGCATCGTTTAATTCTATAATCACCTGATTTACCAGGTCATAGAACCTATAAGCTTATTGACTGTGTATCTGATAAAGACACACTTATAGGCTTTACTAGCAAGCTTTCTTCTTTTAAGATCTGCAATTCTAATTAAGGTTAGACACCCCCAAGTTCTGAAATATGATAAGTTTGGTTTCTTATTCTTAAAAACTTTGTATGGCGAAGTTGTATTCTTAGACTTTGAAATTCTATTAAGAACATGACACACAGTTTGAATAATTTCACCCCATCAATATGGTGCAGCTCCTGAATCAAGTAAAATAACAACTACTAATTCATATAGAGTTATATCTTTCCTATTGTCTTTACTGTTCATTTCAAGAGAATAAGGTGTTGTCTTTTCATGGATTATTCCATGTGTGTTATAGAAGTTGTTAAAGGCAACTGAATCATTTTCAGTTCCCCTATCACTACGAAGTCTCTTAATTTTTTTATTAAAGTGATTTTCTATTTTAGTTACAAACACCTTAAACATGTCAAAAATGTCACTTTTATTTTTCAACAGATCAATAAAAGTATAATCAGAACAATCATCAATAAAGTTTATAAAGTATCTTTTATTATTCCTAGTCAAAACACCATCAAATTCACATACATCTTAATGTATTAAATCTAGAGGCTTAGAACTTCTAATTACAAATTTATGCAAAGTCTTAGTTATTTTAGATTGACTACAATGTTCACATTTATCAAACTCTTTTATTGATAACTTATGAATCATGTTCAACCTGAACATGGTGTTAATTATTTGTTTATTAACATGACAAAGCCTAGCATGCTAAGTATTAAAAAATAAAAACATGTAAGTAGGAGATTGAATTTTATTCATTTCGAGATTTAACTTAAATAGTCTGTCAGTTGTATAACTCTTCCCCATAAAGACATTATTTTTTGTAAGAGTAAATAAATCTACTCCTACAGTCTGAGTGTAACCTGCCTTGTTGAAGAGATAGTCTAAGACCAGATTCTTCCTTATTTCTTGAGTGTACAAAACTTCCTTCAGAATGACTGTCTTGCCAGAGGTGAATTTCAACTCCACTCTGCCGACTCCAGCAACATTTGTTGTGTGATGATTCCCAGAAGTATTTTTTTATCCTTAGTTTCGTTATATTTTTTAAAGAGACTAAGATCATGACGGACATGGCGTGTGGTGCCAGTGTCTAGTCACCAACCTTCAGAACCCCCGATCACATTTATTTTTTGTGATCATGGCACAAAATTATGTCTCTTCTAGGTTTTCCTACCTAACAGGACGATTCTTGTTCCTACAATTCTTAGCTAAATGATCAAGATTATTATGATTGTAATAGAGAATTTATTTCGTACTTGTGGACTGAAATTTTTTATTTTTGTAGTTCTTAGGACCTCGGTTCTAAACCTTCATCTTGTTTCTCTTTGGCTAAATTAAGATTTCAGAACGTCGGTGGAATTTCTTCTCGAAACGATGCTCATCTCCTCCTTCTGGTCATGCTTTCAGGCTTCATCCTCAATCCTCAGGCGTGTTATCAGACTTTCCAGGGGGAACTCTTTGGTCTTATGCCTCAGGGTATTTTTAAATTCCTTCCACATAGGAGGTAACTTATCAATAATAACATCAATTTTGAATTGTTCATTTAAAGGCCTACCTTCACTTATTATCTCATGAGCAATTTATTTTTCAGTTCATGGGATTGAGATTCTACAATTTGTTCATCCGTCATCTGGTATCGTAAATATTGACTGACTGCATACTTCTTTGAACCAGCCTCTTCAGAATCATACTTCTTTTATAAAGCATCCCAAACTTCTTTCGTCGTGGACATTGTACTATAATAATCATACAACTCATCGGTCAAACCATTTAAAACAAGGTTCTTACAAATAAAGTCATTTTTCCTCCATGCGTCGAGATTTTTGAGTTGCTCCTCGATTGGATCAATTTTTTGGACTTCTAGTTTTCTAATGGTGTAGGCGGCGGCAACTTTCTTAATGGTTAAGAAAAACATCTTTTGTTTCACCGCTTGAAATGTGCTCCTTTGACTCGAAATGGACGGTTGAGATCAGAGGAGAGAAAGTTTCCTTGAGTTGAACTGGCCATCGCGTTGCATAAAGGAAATGTCTTAAAATTGTTAGTGCAAGATACGGTGAAACAGGCACTGAAAACAACAATGAGAATACGTCTGAATTTTGGACGCTTAGACAGATGAACGGCTGGAAGGTGGTCACTTGGAAGATGGACGCCTTGATGGTGGTCACCTTGATGGAGGATTGGACGCCTAAAAGCAAAACCAAAACTTGTTAGATAAAATGGCTAAGTCGCGGATCACACTTGCTTTAAGACGTTTTGCGACTCACACGGAGTGCAAACAGTTCTGAATTGTCACGTCGTCTCCAGGATAAAATAGCCAGAAACTTGATCAGAGTTGCACCGGAACCAATCAGAAAACACACACTCTAGAACGAACTTGCACGGGAACAAAAGAGAAAAGAAGTTTTGTGAGGCAATTTTGTATGAAGATATGATTTTCGATATAATGAAATGAGAAGAGAATGAGACTTATATATAGGTTTTGAGATTCATAACGGTCATAGCATTTTGTAACGTCTCAACGGTCGTAAATGATTGTAACGGTCATAACGCCTCAACGGACGTAAACGGTCGTAACGCTTGTAACGCTTCAACGGCTCAACGCATCAATGTTATGATCTAAATGCTTAACCTTTTGAAAAATTAATAAAAATTAAAATAAATAGTTAATAAAAAATTATTATTATTATTTTATTCCCCACCACGTCCGCCCAACTAAACGGCGGCGCGTGGAGATATCAACAAACTTACATTTGTCTATCTCCTCACCCCCTCTAAAACCTATATTTTGACAAAAGTTTCAAGCGTTAGCTAACAAAATAACATAGATACCTCAAATACTTCAAGTTTATGCTTTGCACAAGCTAACACCATAATAGTTGCTAATACTTGGAAATTCAATTCTCTTCTGCAGACTTTCCATTGTTCCTCGTTATTTCTCTCCACTACTACAAAAACAGGTTTACTTGACAGTGAAAAACTGTCAAGTAAAAGTTTACTTGACGATTTTCAATCCGTCAAGTAAACTAGTGTCAAGAATAAGCGTTTTTTTCTTGACAGTGCAAAACTGTCAAGAATAAGAGTTTACTTGACAGTGAAAAACTGTCAAAAATAAAGCTTTACTTGACAGTTTTTCACTGTCAAGTAATCCAGTGTCAAGAATAAGAAAAGTTTATTCTTGACGGTT
>JBBPDJ010000023.1:16898167-16911347 GCA_037974625.1 Cucumis cinereus
ACACAATAGACTCACCAAAACACTAGAATTGTTAATAAATAAAATCATGTTTGTTATCATCAAAACATTGATTAATTCAAACCTCTAACAAAAAGGTAGAGAGGTCCCACTAAGCGTGCCAAATTGTTCACACGAGATTTTTACAAGAAAAATTTAATTCGTGGAATTTGAATTTTGTATTGATTTCAATGTAGAGAGTACAATCTCTAATATTTTTCTCCTTTGATGCTTTCTCTCAAATATAAACTTTAAATTTTTATACTGGTAAATCTTCCTTGTTGATCGGCCTTTGGGCTTGTTGATCTTCTTGGATGATCAATCTGTGGACTTGTTGATCTTTCTTGGACGATCGGCCTTTGGGCTTGTTGATCTTTCTTAGATGATCAGCCTTTGAGCTTGTTGATCTTTTTGAACGATTCACTTTTGGGTTTGTTGATATTCTTGGATGATCGGTCTTTTAACTTACTGATCTTCTTGAACGATATGCCTTTTGGCTTGATGATCTTCTTGGATGATCGACCTTTTGGACTTGTTGATCTTCTTGGATGATCGGTCTTTTGGATTTGTTGATCTTCTTGGATGATCAACCTTTTCGCTTAATGATCTTCTTGGCCTTTTTGGCTTGTTGATCTTCTTAGCCTTTTTGTTTATTGATCTTCTTGGATGATTAGTCTTTTGGCTTGTTGATCTTCTTGACCTTTTGGCTTGTTGATCTTCTTGGATGATCGGTCCTTTGGCTTGTTGGTCTTCTTGGATGATCAAACTTTTGACTTGTTGATCTTCTTTGATGATCAATCTTTTGGCTTTTTCATCTTCTTGGCCTTTTGTCTTGTTGATCTTGTTGCCTTTTGACTTGTTGATCTTCTTGGCCTTTTGGCTTGTTGATCTTCATGGCCTTTTGGCCTGTTGATCTTTTTGGCCTTTTGGCCTGTTGATCTTCTTGGCCTTTAAGAAGTTATAGATATAAATCTATCCGAACTTCAATCTTCTGGAATTCAAGAAGTTATTGGGTCTTGAGCCTATTTTGTTTATTGAGCCTAAACTTGCTCCATTATCTTTTTTGGCTCATCATGGGCTTGAATCGAATTGGGTAAAAAGTTTAATTACCCAAATCAATTTAAATTATAATTGTGATGATGTGGCAGAATTTAATTGGCTGAAATTTATCATTCAACAGTTGTCATTTATTCTTAAAGTGCAGTAACTTCATCTTTGTCAATTCCTTCAGAATTTCCTCACCTTTTTCCATAACACGAGCCATTGTTGTCCTCCACTCTTTGTGGTGCCTAAACATCACGTCTGGAGTTTCCTTAATCTGTGTGTATGTTTTGCTCATTATCCCACCAGCCTCTGTCACCGTAAAATAACTAACCCATTGCGTCGCCTTATTTAGTCCATCATAGAAGATCTTCATTAATAAGCAGGCATGCTTTGATCAATCATTTGTACCTATTCCATGTGTCATACAAGGTTTTTTTTTGTCCTTTTGCTCAAAATTTTCAATGTTTCTTCTCCTTCTCACATTCACTTACAGTGGAAAGAACTTCGTGAATTTTTTTATGAACTGATCCCATGAAGTTATCTCGCCTACTTCTAGAGTTCCAACTCATTTCTTTGCCTCGTCCTTCAAAGTGATTGGGAAAGAGTTAGGCGAAGCTCTTCTTGAGTAGAGCCTGGCAAGTGGAAAGATGTGCAAATAGTGTAGAAATCCTTGATGTGTGCATATGGATCTTTGTCTGGATAGCCCTCATATTGATGTGCAGTTTTGATCATTTGGAGCATCTTTGCTTTTATCTCAAATCTTGCATTGGCAAATGCGAGATACATAATACCAGGGCTGAAGTCATACAAATTTGGAGATGCACAACACCGTGACAATCAAAATTGGGTTTAGGGCTAAACACTGATGCAACTTTTTCTTTTTCTCAATCATACATTCAAACATTCATATCAAACAAGCTTTTCATTCATGCATTCAATCATTATTAAAACCACAAACTCGAGCTCAAATGCTTTAAAAAATCCAAATATGCATGAATCAAAAGCAAGATTCAATTTACCATATGTAAAGTGAAAAAAAATTAAAATTTGGTAAAAAAATGCACAAAATATGCAAGCAAGTAAAGCAAATGAGCTAAACTTAACCACCCCAAAGTTTAGAAGTATGTTTTGTCCTCGAACCATAAGATTTAAAATAAAAGAACGAGAACAAAATAAAGGGAAAATTCCCCTTGATCTTTGAGCATGTGCGTTTTGGTTGAGCTCGGCTTGCCATTTGAGAGCTTGATTCTCCCTTTTCATGTATTCATTCTGTAATTCAAATAATGTTCAAAATTGTCTCAATTTATTTTGCAATCTAAAACTACAAAGCTAAAAAGTACTTGAAAACTAAAAAGAAAAAATGCAATAATCTACAACTACGAAACCGATAAATTTGATGTCAGCTGCCTCTAGAAAGCGCAAGTTTTAAGGTTGGATGCTCGACCGTGCTTTCTTCTCGACCCTTAACTGTAAGAGAGGTGAGATAGGGTCGTGTTTTAACAATTAACATCGATATCCCCTTCATTGTACATTTTTTCACGTCCAAACTCTGAATTTGATCGTGCAGTTCAATAAAAAGACCTTTTGTCATACCTTAAGGTTCTTAGAAGAACCTTAACTATCATATAAAAGTTTAGTTTTCTCTTTGTAAATCCTAGAATTCTTGTAAGCATCTAATCCCAATTCCTTGAATTCCTTGCTCACTAGCTTTTTGTAGAGACATGTTGCATTGCTTGACCACACAATATGCCTTGTGCACTATTTTGATCGGTGGTGGTAGGACTTACATTAAACAAGCTTGAACGGGGTCATGTCTATTGAAGTTTTAAAGGTCGTGTGGTATTCCCACAAGGCGTCATTAAAGCGAAGGCTCCAATCCTTCCTCCTTAGGTTGGCGGTCTTTTCAAGATTCTTTCACCTCTCTGTTGGAAATCACTGCTTGACTGTTGCTTTGATGATGATAAAGAGTGGAGACTCAGGTTGGACACCCTACTTCCCCATCAAGACTTCAACCATGCGGTTGCAAAATTGTGTCCCTTGGTTACTAATGATTGCTTTCGGTATGCCAAATCTATAGAAAATATTAGAGACTAAGAATCCTAAATCCTTAAATAGTAGAAGCACAATTAGTCCTAGTGCAGATTGCCTCGACTCACATTGAAACATAATAACCCGCAAGAAAAATATACAAATATCCACACGAGGAAGGAAACGAGCCCATGAAAGCCATATGCCAAAAATAAAAAATTTCACATATTAAGATGGATTGTAATGACCTTTCGTTCCTTCTAGATTGTGAATCGATTTTTCGACACTTTATACATGATTTACAATAAGAATAAGCATTGACAAACAAAGTGTTCTAAAATAACTCACTGTCTAGAATTTTCCTCGCGATTCTCTTGGGACTAAAATGACCTCCACATGCTAATTCATGATAAAAAAAAAAAAAAACAAAACCAAATAGATTCATGGTCTTGTTAAGGAACACACTTCCAAATAATTTTGTTTGAACAATGTTTCCACAAATCTTGTGGTTCCCAAAAATAGTACTTAGCATCACTACGCAATTTACATTTTTTAGCAAAAGAGAGTTGAGACGAAAGTTCATCCGTTAACAACTAATTGACAATGTTGGCGTACCACCAGAGTGGATCATTAACTTGGAAGAGGTGCTCATCCGAAAAGTCTTCTCTCAAAGGAATTTCTTATTCTTCTTGCACGATTCTACTTAGATGATCCACTACAGAGTTGTCGGCTCGATTTCTATCCTTGATTGTTAGGTTGAACTCTTAAAGAAGAAGAACCCACTGTACAACCCTTAGTTTAGATTCTTTCTACAACACCAAATACCTAATCCTTTCATGATTAGTAAATATAGTTATTTGAAAATCTAAAACGTAGCTTCTAATTTATCCAAAAAAAAATGATAACAAGAAATCCTATTCGTTTGTTATGTAATTGAGTCGGGTTCAAAGTTCTAGATGCATAGTAAATCACTTGTGTTTTCTTGTCTATCCTTTGTCCATGTACCGTTCCAACCGCTAGATTACTATCATTACACATTATCTCAAACGGAAGATTCCATCTTGGCGGTTGGAGGATTGAGGCAGTAGTCAACTTCCTTAAGCACGTCAAAAGCTAGCCAACATTTTTCATCTACATCAAAAGGCACATCTTTTTGCAAAAGAGTAGTTAGAGGTAAAGCAATTTTTGAATTTTTTTTTTTATAAAGCGTCTACAAAATCACACGCTACCTAGGAATGATCTAACCTCCCTAATACAACTTTATCTACCTTCATACCATTTGAAGAAACTAGATGTCCTAATACAATGCTATGGCTAGCCATAAAGTGACATTTTTCATAATTCAAAACAAGATTAGTTTATTTGCATCTTTTCATTATCAAACCTAGATTACATTCATCAAAAGCATAACCATACACCATAAAATCATCCATTAAGACCTCAGTACAATTTTCAATAAAATATGCAAATATGCTCATCATGCATCTTTGAAATGTACCTGGCACATTACACAAGCCAAAAAGCATTCTGCTAAAAACATATGTATTGTAGGTGCATGTGAAAGTACTTTTCTCTTGGTTTTCTTAGACGATAGATATTTGATAGAAACCTGAAAAGCCATTAAGAAAAACAAAAGAAATGCTTCTCTGCTAAACGTTCTACCATTTGATCTAAAAATGGTATAGAAAAGTGGTCTTTTTTTGTTATCTCATTAAGCTTGTTGTAGTCAATACACATTCGCCATCAGTTTTAAACTCTAGTCCACACCACCTTTCCTTCTTGTTCTCATCTACCATCATTTCGGTCTTTTTAGCCACGACATGGATAAGACTTATCCAGGTGCTATCAGAAACAGGATAGATAATGTTAGCTTCGTTGAGCTTGAGAATTTCCTTCAACACAACATCCCTCATTGTTGGATTCAATCTTCGTTGGGGTTGGGCAACAACGTTTGTTCCATCTTTAAGAGTGATGTGGTGCATGCAAAGGGAAGGGTTGATCCCCTTGATATCATTTAAAGCCATCCAATTGCCTTCTTGATCTCTCTTATCATCTCTATCAAACTTTCTTCTTGGTCGATGTGAGCTCTCTAGAGATGATCATGGAAAGTGTGTTCTTCTCTCCTAAGAAACACCTATTTACGATGGGATGGAAGAGCCTTAAGCTCAATCCCTTACTCTTGTGAAGAGAAAGAAGTTTCATCATTAATCAAATTATCAAAATCAAAATAAATAGAGGGAGTAACAATGAAATCATCATTTACATCCACATCGAAAACAATCTCATCAACCAAATCATACATCTCAATAGAACACAAAGACAAATGTTCCTCCAAAAATTTCATTGCATCAAAGATATTGAAGAAGACAACATCACCATCAAATTCTACATTAAGTGATCCTTGATCAACATTAATAATAGCCTTAGCAATTTTGAGAAAAGGTCTACCTAGCAAGATAGTGGGTGAAGGTCTAGTAGGTTGTCCATTCATTTGCGAGACATAAAAGTCCGCCAGAAAAATTAATTCACCTACTTTAACAAGTACATCTTCAACAATACCAATAGGAGAAATATAAGATCTATCGACCAATTGTAAGCAAACATTAGTCTTTTGCAAGTTGTTAAGCTTAAGCATTTGAAAAACATTATAAGGCATGACATTTATAGAAGCCCTTACGTCTAACATACCATGTGATATCATTCTTTCTTCTCTTATGCAAGGTAAAGTGAACATACCCAGGTCTCTATATTTTTTCGGTATGTTTCTTTCCAAAAGTGCCGACACATTACGACTAACCGTCATCTTTTGTTTGCCCTTGGCCTTCCTTTTATTTGTGCAAAGATCTAAGGAATTTTGAATAACTTAGGATTTGTTGAATTTCAATTAGGAAGATAGCTTGAGTTGCACCTTTTTGAATACATCCAAGACTTCTTTATTCTTGCAAGCTTCCTTTTTCTTAGATGTCAAGCTACTAGGAAAAGGGGCCTTAGATACATAGTGAGGAATTGAAGGCATGGGATTTGCACATAGCTTTAGAGATGGTGGTTGGTCTTGCGACTCACTTTTTTTTATCATTGTTTACCTCAACTTGAATTTTGGAAGAAGGAGGATTAGTGTTCACATATGGCTCTTGAGTGCTGAAAGGTATGATTTTTCCACTTTTACCGTTATAACACTTATGTTGACGTGTTCTAGTTGAGCGAAAAGTTTACCTTTGTTTTCAAGTTTGCTCCCTATCGTAGCCAACTGTGTAATTTGGTTGCCAATGTTTGTGAAATCGGTCCTTGTCTCCTGTTATAATGATTGGGTTTTTTTAGTGAGTTGTATAGAGTCCTCTCGCAATTGGTGAATGTCATGTTGAAACTTAGGAGAGTTATTAGCTAAAGTGTTAACTATATCCTCTAGAGAAATACCTTGAAGAGAAGAAGTCGGGTTGGAAGGTCTTTGAACATAATGAGCTTGATGTAATTTCATGTTTGGATGGTCTCTCCATCCTGCATTTTACGTGTTACTATGAGGATCATACCTTTTCTTGAAACTTCTCATTGTATTAACCTCTTTTGTGACCTCAAGACACTTGTCGGTAGGATGTCCTAGCAATCCACATACTCCGCATACCATACCTTGTTGATTGGCCCCTTTTGCTAACTAAGACACAAGAGATGTTAAGTTAGACAATTGAACGAAGTTCATTTACCTATTTCGATGTCGTAAAATCCATGTTTGTTGCTCTACTCCCAAAGTTTTGAAAGTTCTCCGTCCTTGTGGAAATGATATCACCAACTTCCGATGGAGATTTATCGGCTTGAGCACCTCCAGCAGCAGCATCAATGGTATTGCAATACGAAGCAAACAAGTGCGAATATAAAAATTGAATCAAGTATTGGTAAAATATTTGGTGCTGCGGAAAGCTTGCGCATAATTCTTTATACTATTTTGAATACTTTGATAGAGATTCTCCAATGGCTGGTTATATGCTACAGATCTCTTTACGTATGTTGTGAGCACGTGAGACGAGGAAAAAATATTCGAGGAACTTGTTTTTTAGGGTATTCCAAGTTGTGATGGATCCGAGTTCAAGGTAGTAAAGCAATCTTTTTGCACTATTCGTCAAAGAAAAAAGGAAATGCCCTTAAGTTGAGTTGTTCTTTTGTTATTTTGTAGCCTCTCATCGAATCACACACTATATGGAAGTCTTTCAAATTCTTGTATGGATCCTCTTCTAAATTCCCTTTGGAGATTGGCAAAAGATGAATAAGGCCCGACTTCAACTTAAAAGGAATAGTTGTCTTGGGGTAGACGATGCAAAGAAGCATTTGTGTAAGCTCCGGCTCAACGAGCTCTCTCAACTTTTTCTCCCGAACTTCTTCAATTGCTTCTCTTTATTTGTTTTCTTCTCTTCTTGGATCTTGAAGTTCTTCTAACTCTCTTTCTTGATCTTGATTTGCGATCTTGAAGAGATCTTTCTTCTCTTCTCTCCCTTTGTAGTCTCCTTAAACTCAATACTCCCACAGGAGTGGATTATGCAACAGAGGAAAGATAAAATCACACACAATCTATTTTTGGTATTTTTACTTAGAATTCAAGATTTTCAATCAAACATTTGGAACCTATTACCAAGATTTCTCGACAATGGCGTTAATTTGTTTGCTCGATATTAGAGATGTCGTTTAAAAAGATGCAATCAATAGGGTCTAAGGGTCCCTAAATTAAACTAAACAAAAGAAGTTTATAACCCAAACTTATTATCAAGAAACTAGTAAAAACGTAGCAAAGAGTAAATTCATGGTCGAATCCAAAAGAATCTTGTTTAGGTAAGAATAAATCTTGAATAAAAATGTAAGAATTCAAACGTAGGATGAATGGGTTTTTATGTGACAACGCAAGAAATTAAAAGGAAAGCAATAAAACTTTTTGTGGAATTTTAGAATATGAAAGGCACAAAAGTGATAGAGTTATTTCAATCAATTTAAAATGGGAATGAATCATTCTTTCTATAGAACAAATGAATTCATTGCAATCAATTTCAATCCACAACTAATTAGTTCAAGAAATCAAATTAACCTTTGGTTAATGAACAAGAAACATATAAATTCCATACTAAACTCAAAGAAAACATTTTCATCTTAGTAGTTTGCATTAATATTCTAGGTTTCAATGTTGTGACATCCAAAAGCAAGAAAAGTATCTATCTTAAGAATGATTAATTAATTGAATTCTAATTAGAAATTCAAGAAGAGATCAAAAGGAAAAAACATGCTTAAGATCAAAATAAGAATTGTCAATCAATCTTGCTTCAAAGATTATTATTAGAGCCATTAAAGATTAAACAAAATTCATACAATCATGGGTGATAAAACCAATCAAACAAGAATTAAAAATTGAAATTCGATTAAAAATTGAAATTAGAAAGCAACTTAGACATGGTCTGAAGAAAAAAAAATGTTAGAATTTTCATTCCCACATAAAGTACCTTAGCTCTTCATGATTCTCAAAGTAGGTTCAAGAAGAAATTCAAACAAATGAGACATTTCTTGAAAGAATTGAGAGAGAATCTTATTGGTCTTGACTGGGAATTTACGAGAGATTTAGGCCATATTTTGTTTTAATTTAATAAATAAAGTGGAAGTATTAAAATTACGCCTAAAAATGGCTTAATTAGCCAAGCCAAGTAGGGTAAAAGGGAGAGAGGCGCGTGCGGGGCTTATGGAAGCGAAAAGTTTGTAGTGTCCCGATGCTACATCAATCGTCATCAGTACTGCGACTCAAAACTTGGTGCCGCAGTGCTACTCCATTAGGTAGTCTACTGCCTTTTAGCATCGTGCTTGGTGTGGTGGCGCTAGATGTGTCGTTGGTTTCTTCAAAATTATGGAAGTGTCACTGCTTCATCTTTTGGCCCGTTTTCGCTCGTTTTAACTCGAAATTAAGTTGTTGTTGTTGCATTGGACTCCTTGGCTCCTCTAGATCATTATTTCCTATAAGTGTTGCTATCTCGAGAGTTTTAGCCTAAAAAACCTAGCTCGTTTACAGAGCTATCAATGGGGGTTCTAATAGTAGTATTGGGGTATTCTATTGAGAATTTAGCAGTAACTATGGAGAGCCTAATAGTACTATGAAGGACCTGTAGTACCATGGAGTCTTGGTAGTATCATCTACAATACAAGACAGTGATAATATTTTTAATGGACAACTCATGGCAAAGCTAGTGGGAGTTAAGTGGTTGAGACACACATCGACTCTCACTTTGAGTAATGGTGTAGTAATTGCTTAAAGAGTAACAACTCAACGATTACATTAATTGAATAGAGGGTAGTCTCTGTACTAGTACTCATCCCAATCGTTTATTCTCTTGAGCTTAGGAGTGTTGGTGGCTCAACACCACATTGATACGTTTTTTTTTACCAGCAATTACTAGTTTTGTTATATGCAAGTTTAAAATGTATTTATTTATTTGGAATCTAAAATGTTCAAAGTAGGCTAAAAGTATAAAATTTAAATTCTTCATGGGTTTAAAGATGAGTAATATCCTTTGTTGAATACACTCCAAACTAACTCAAAACGTGGCCACATCGTTTTTTGAATTTTGTTGTCCATGTGGCTGCGTTTCCTTCGTTGGAAAAAAAGAGAGTGTAAATTCAGTTGAAAGACTTGGAATTTTTTCCATTTCTGTATTTTGATTCACCCACTCCGCCAAAAAAGAACAACTTGTTTCAAGCTCATTTTAATTTTAATGCATCTCTCTCTCCACCAACTCTCTCTCCTCATATTCTTTCTTTATTTATCCACTAAATTATTAAATAATAATTTAAATTTAAAAACAACTTTTAATAGACAAAGAATCCTTTTGAAATTAGCTTAGAAATGGGTGGTATGCTCCACTATTGTCACACACATAATTTATGTTGGGGTTCCCTCTATGCGATGAAAAGTACCTTAATCAATTTTATTTTCTCCTTTTTCTTTTGCTTTTCATATTCCATTTAAATATCACTTTGTAATATTGAACAACTTGTTTATTTTTTAATTCCATTTGAAAATACTTCCAATAACTTTGTCTTTTTAATATTTCTTTTCAACTTTCACTGCAAAAAAAAAAGGTCTAGAATAGCTTCGAAAAAATGTTGTAACAGATCTATTATAGCATTTTATAAGAAGTCATGACAAACAATATTATAAAAAATTCAACCTTTTATAACATGTAGTTAAATACTATAAATTTGTAAAATATAAGCCATCATTTTCAAAAAGCTATAAAAATATTTTTATAGCTAAAATATAAGGATTATTTGTCTATTATAACATTTGTTTGCAAATATAATTATTTGTAGATTTAAAGCTATTATTGCGTCTTTTATAACTTCTCTAATATGGTCATATTGCTATTATTGTGTTTTTTATAATTTGTACACATTAAAAATCAAATAAACAAGTTTTTGTTATCAACATAATCAAAATGTATATGTATAAATAAGCATTCATATAAGATTCATATTGTAAAAAAGGAGGTATAATAATGAGAATCCTACATTTAGTAAGGAACAAAACATAAACTTTATAAATAACATTTACATTTACTTCCATGCCTTGGTATGAGTACAAAATTGCATTTAACGATAGTCCTTCGCCAACCTACAAAAAGTCATTAAAAGTAAAGTAAAATTATTGAAAAAACTCAAAAAGATAAATAGATCACAACAGAGTTGCAAAGTTAAAATTTTACTTTTCATTCTCTAAATAGCCAAGCAAGCTAAAAAAAATAAACATGGAGACTGAAAAACAAAGTTGAAACTGACAAATTCATGGTGATACTCATAGGAGTTCCTCATCATCTTCTTCATAGCTAAATTGTACTCTACCATCCTGTGTTTGAAAGAGGAAGGTGTGGAAGTTGAGATGTTTTGCTAAATTCCACTTTTATGGACTTCGCAGCAAATCCTGTTCAATTACAGAATTGAAGAAAATGGTAAAAATTTGTTGGGCATTATTTTGAAATGGAAAAACTCCATATAGTGATGAAAAACAAGGGAGGAAAACTTCAAATAAAGATTGGCAAGGATAAACTAAAATACCTTTTGAATTTTCAAGCAGTATTAATCCTTGAACTCCCCTTCTTCAAACCTTTGGCAGCGGAAAACATATAAATTGATATGGTAGTTAGCAAACTAAAGAAAAATTATGTTCTTAAGACATGAGAAAGATACTTCAACAACTCAGATAATGAAAAAGGAATCGTGAAATGCATTAAATCAGTGTGAAAAATTACAACACCCATCAAAATACAATAAAGTTAAGTAGAGAGAGAGAAAAATAAAAAGATAAATCCACAAACAAAACATTTTCTAACATAATTAAGCATCCTTGATTTTAAGAAGCAACAACGAAGTTACTAACGCTGGTTTTCATTTAGTTTTTCACATAACTATAACTTAACTACAAGCATCACAAGAAAGAGAAAAAACGAACGAAGCCACCAAAAACTATTGAATATAGCACAAGAAACAAAAGATGGTAATAACATCCAAAGATAACACAAACAAGACAAAAAAACCAGCTATTTGACCAAACAAACAAAAACTCAACTTCAAATAAAAGTTTGAAAAGACAGCCTCAGCAACCAAAACTGAAATCTGAGAAGCATATACTTTAGCCAAGCTAAACACAAATACACATTGATATCTTTTTTAGGAAATGCTTCAATCCACAATATTAAGAACGGAGTTCTTCAATTACATAGAAAAAGTATGCCTATCAAATGAAGGATATTGAAAATTGGTAGTAAAAGCACAAGTTACACATCAAAAGGACAACTTTTGATCTGTTCAAATTGAGATGTTCTTTTTCCTAAAAAAAAAAAAGGATCCACTTACATTCTTATAAAATTCATTGCAGTATTATATAGCATCTTTATGTTTATTTCAGATTTACATTTAAAAATGAGCTTCTTGTTATACATAATAAGGCTTACTAAGATTCCAACCTTTAATATTCTCTGTAATGAAGGTTTCTAGGCTCTTGATTTGGCCATACTGTTGTTGCATAAATTCCCAAGCATGCTATCTTACTGGTTCAACTGAAAAAATGATAAACAAAAGAGGCCACCGAGCAGTCTCTAGTTTCTAAGAATCTGTAATAAATGTGGAAACAAAAGAGACTTTAGCAATTGATTATGTTTGTTCTGCAGTGTCAGCTACTCAAACTTCTTTCACAATGTGCTTCAATTTTCTAGCGGACACAGAAAATAATTAAACTAGAGACTTATCAAACAGAGTTTAAAAAGAATAATCCGACATTATTGCAACATCAAAGAAAAAATGAGACTAACGAGACATCTTATTGAACAGTTGACACCATGGAATTAATTCTCACATTACTCTTTGGAACTATTTATGACATCAACATGAAACAGTCATAATAAAAACACAAAACATTTGTACTAGTGGAATTGAAAACATCTTCAAAAATGAATTTCTAAGGCCATGGTGCATAAATAAAAAATGTTATCAAGGTCCCATCACACATGATTTGTTTAAGTAGACATAGAAACCTAGTTCATAGAAGTTGCTAGCCATTAGTGAGTTTACTTTACCATATGCACAATAAAGATAGAAGATAAATGTGCACAATAAAGAAGTTGCTAGCCATAATGGCTTTGAAGAGCTGAAATATGTTTTGCAGTAGATTTTCACTGTAAGGGTTCACTATTGGAAGACAAAGGTAGTCTATTAATCGGTATGTATCAACTTCCAAAGTATAGTTTTTTTCATTTAAAAAACTTTTGTTTCTTGAACCATGAGAACATAAACATTACGAGAATAATCGAAAAGCAACAAACATTCAACAAAGGAATTTAAAATGAACAGTCACCCAATAAAAAACTTTAAGATCGAAGAGTTATTTACTATAGTAAGGCTCATTAAAACAACCAAAACCGAACTTTATTTGAAATATTCTGTGTGTTGATTGTTGGATTGAGGACTGTAATCGAATAGAGTAAGATTGAAACTAAAGTAGATTGAGAATAGTAATAATGAAAAAGAAGAAAGGAGAGAATAAAACACAGAGATTTTACGTGGAAAACCCCTAAACAAATTAGGGTAAAAACCACGGGCA
>JBBPDJ010000023.1:16919961-16975546 GCA_037974625.1 Cucumis cinereus
ATTTAATTAAATTAATTAAATTAAAATTATAGGTTATTTGAGAGATATTCATTTAAATATGATTTAAATGAAATATTGATTAAATATGATTTAATTAATTTAATTTAATTTAATTTAATTTAATTTAATTTAATTTAATTTAAATTTAAATTAAATAACTCCCATTGGGAGTTATTTTTTGGAAAACGTAGGATGCTCCACGTTTTCCCAGTTTCTCTCTAACCTCTCATTCTTCAAGAGGAAAGAGCGTTCTGCGTAATTGTGTAACCTAGGATTTGTAGAGAGTCTGCAAAAGAAGAAAAGAAAAACCTCTCTTCTTTTATTTTTCTCAAAAAAACAATTCCCGTAGAAAAATCCAAATTGGTTCCCACAAACCAAAACTTCAATCACTCAGAGGATAGGAAAGGTTCCAACTGGTGTGGCTACAATTTGGAGTTTTGTAGATTTCTGAGACTGCACCTAAAGTAAGTTGTTTTTTTTTTCCTCTGTAATTTTATCTTAAAAACATGCTTAGCCTATTTATTTCAGTAAATAGTTTCTGCATTTTTTTCCAATGTATGGTATTTTATTTTTCCAAAATAAAATTGAAAATTATTCAATATTTCTTCCGGTGCAATGGGTTTTCATCCCATCACCTCTTTGGTATCATACTTCTTTTGTAGATCATCCCAAACTTTTTTCGCTACGGACTTTGTGCTGTAATAATCATACAACTCATCAGTCAAACCATTTAAAATGAGATTCTTACAAATAAAAATATTTTCCTTCCATGCGTCAAGATTTTTGAGTTGTTCCTCGGTTGGATCGATTTTTGGGACTCATGGTTTTTCTATGGTGCAGGCGACAACAACTTTCTTAATGGTTAAGAAAAACATCTTTTGTTTCCACCGTTTGAAATGTGCTCCTTCAAACTGGAATGGGCGGTTGAGATCAGAAGAGAGAAAATCACCTTGAGTTGAACCGACCATCGTGTTGTAAAAGAAAACATCTTAAAATTCTTGGAGCAAAATGTCTCGATGGAACGCCTGGTCAGAACGCCCCTAAAATGCTTAGCTGAAAACAAAAAGTAGTTAGAAAAAATGGTGAGTCACGGATCACGCTTTTTTTAAGATGTTTTGCGACTCTGCTCGGAGTGAAAATGGTTCTGAACTACCACGTTGTTCTTGGGATATAACAACCAGAAGTTCGATCGGAGTTGCACCGAAATTGACCGAAAACACACACTAATGAAAGACGTTGCTCCAAAAACTAAAATAGAAGAAATCTTTTTTAGAGAAAACTTTTGAGAGAAGAGAAGAGAATATGTGAATTTGGGATTGATTGAAATTAGAAGAGAAAGATAGTATATAGGCTGGCTTTTTCATACGTAATGGTTGTAACGGTCGTAGCGTCTCAATGGACGTAAACAGTACGTAACAGATCTCAATCGGTTAATAAAAATTTAAAATAAATAGTTAATGAAAATAATATTATTATTTTATTCCTCACCTCACCATGTCAACCGGACAGACGACGACGCGTGTGTGGAGATATCAACAGACCTACATTTGTCTATCTCCTCACCCCTCTAAAACATGAGTACCCTTTGGGGCTATCATGCATAAAAAGTTCAAATTTAAATCAAATGAGCTATCGTGCATAAAAACTGCATAAGAATACAAAATTTAAATTTTATGCTCCAAAGATCGAAGTTTTTCAAGCTCTCATCAGAAGACTGAAGATTTAGAAGACCAAGACTCCAAATTCTTGCATACCTCGAGGCTAAGCTTTAAGATTTAGAAGAGCTAAACTTCTTGTAGGGGTGTACATAAGCCTGGTTGAGTTGGGTTGGAGAAAAATTATGGACCAACCCAAAGTCACCGGGTTGACAAAAATTGAACCCTATAGTTCAATATGCAATGATCATTCCAACCCAACCCAACTCATAAAATTCGGGTTGAGTCGGATTGGGTTGGCGGGGGTGTATATATTTTCAAGTATCAAATTGATGGTCAAATTGAAAAAAATTAATAAGATTAAAAACGGTAAACACCCTTTGATACATTTAGTTATAATAATGTAATCAATTGCTAATACATTTAACTCTAACCGGGATAACCAAAATTAGACTTGACTTATAAACATTAAATAAGGAATGAAAAATTGAGAGTTTGTAAAAGAATTTGACCAAAGTTATAAAAGGATTTGACCAATTCAAAGCAGTAAAGTCCAAAGAATGTTTAAAGTTAGCACTAAGCACTAAGCAGGATTGGTCGGGTTGTCGATTTTTTTGAACACTCCCAACTTCTTATAATATTCAAGAAAAAGAATCAAAGGAATATACTTTAGAAATTGTACATATAGATGCGATTTTCTATTTATTTTGTTTTTTTTTTTGTAACTCACGTTCAGTTGGTAGAGATTGATATATATTTTTTGGTCTTTTAAAAGCGATTTAGAATCATTTTTATTTTATTTCTTAATTTAATTTAATAATTTAAATACGAAATTATTTTTAAATTATATACTTTTTTATATTTTGTTTCTTATTTTTATTTAATAATTTAATTATATTTTTTAAATGTATGAATGCCAAAAATAGGGTGAATGTGACTTTTTTTACATGTGATGCTAATAAAACAGGGGAAAATAATTTTCCTTTAAACATTTTGTTCCCTTTTTTACGTATTAGAATAAATAATATGGAAAAATGTGATTTTTTAGTTATTTTTAATGTAAAATTACATAAATTTCTAAATTCAAAAGTTAGATTTTATTTCTAATTTTAAATTAAAATTTGACCGTACTACAAATTTTATTTCAAATTTCATCACAAATTTAAAAAATAAAATTTAAGTCAAATTAATTTACGTTTATGGCCTCTAATTTATTTCAAATTTAGATTGGCGAGGCATTGTCTCAAGTACATCCCAAAGCAAAATTGAGAACAATTCAAATTCGTCTTCAAATTTAATAAATTAAATGGAGTCAAAATCAATAATGAGTGGCTTGTATTTTGACATCAAATTTGTTTCAAATTAAACTTTGGGCATATGCCTAGTTTTTATCTCAAATCCAAGTTTAGACTTTTATCCTCAAATCAAATTAAATCAAGGATAAAACCTCAAGTTCATCCCGAATTAAAATTTGATCATTTCCCAAATTTTATCAAATTCATGTAATCTACGTTTTACTTTTATCCTCAAGTCAAATTAAATTGTGGATAACATCTCAAGTTTACCTTCAATTAAAGTTTAGCCACATTCCCAAATTTTAAGCTTGGAAGCAATCTAAATTCATCTCCAAATTCTAATCCGAATCAAAGTGGAAGTAAAGACAAATGCAAAGTCAAGATTATACTTCAAATTCCCACGTAGAATTGAGTATGTTCAAAATCTAAAAAGATATTAGAATTTAGGATACTACTCAAATATCAATTTGCAATTAAAGTAGAGCATAAATTTTCTACTTTAGAGTAGATAAAAGACTACTCCCAAATAGGAAAGTCAAGGAATAAAATTCATTTTTACTTTATTTACTTAGCGTGAAATATGAATGTGTTAAGCAAACTAAATTTAAATCAAAGGTGTGAGCTAAATTCTCATATTTTGATCAAGATGATGCATTATAATAAAGAAGTTTTTTTTCGAGATTCACCCACAATATAGCGTGAATAAATAGGGGGCATTTGTTGAACGAGAAATTTTGGCCAATTAAATTCTGTCATGTCATCATAACTATAATTTAAATTTGTTTAGGTAATTAAAATTTCTACCAAATTCGATTCAAACTCATGATAGAAACTTGAGTCAAAGATGATAATAGATTCTAAGTCCAAGTCCAATAAACAAAATAGATTCAAGTCCAATAAACAAAATAGACTCAAGTCCAAATCCAAGCCTTATAAGCAAAATTGACTCAAGATCAAGCCCAACAAGCAAATGGACCCAGGCCCACCTAAACCCCATGAAAATTCGCTGTAAAATAGAGTAGTTCTCTTCATTTATGAGAGGTTAGAGATTGTAGACTCCAAAAGTCTTAGAGAGAATTCTCCCAACAACAAGAAGACTCCCTAACTCCTAAAGCTAACCGATGGTTGAAGTTCTTTGGAGGATAAACCCAAAGGTCAATCATCTAAGAAGATCATCAAGCTTAAAGGTCGATCATTCAGGAAGATCAACAACTATAAGCCCAAACGTCGATCATCTAAGAAAATCATCAATCTCAAAGACCGATCATCTATGAATATCAACAACGATAAGTCCAAAGGCCGATCATTTAAGACGATCATCAAGCTCAAAGGTCGATCATTTAGGAAGATCAATAACTATAAATATCATAGTTTGTTTTTCGAGAGAAAACATCAAATGAATAAATATTATAGATTGTATCCATTACATTATATTGAAATCAAATACAAAGTTCAAATTTCAAGAATTAAATTTTTTTCGAAATCTCATTTAACACATAGTAAATCAAATATTATAAAATTGTATTATGACCATATATGCATATACTGATCCCTTACCTATTTATGTTGGCAAATGTGTTTATCTTCATGTATGTATATATATATATATATATATACACACACACATGTATGTATGTATGGATATAAAACTAAGTTGGAAAGTTTAAAAAAACAATAAAATAAAAACAAAGGGTGCTAAGTACCCAAAAAAAAAGATAGAAAGGCTTACAAAAAAGAAAAAGAAAAAGAAAAAAAAACCTATAATGAAATATTTAAATAGAAAGAGATAATAAAGAATACATAGGAAAATGTTAGAAAATTGGAAGTTTAATTCAAAGAAATTTAGATGCATAATAATGCAAAAAGAAAAAGTCTAAGGTTAAAATGTTGGGACGGATATAGTTGCCAAATAAAAATAAAAATTTAAATATGATGGTTTCTTTTATTTTTTTAAATATAATTCAATTAAAAATTATAATTTTATTATAATTAAATTTAAGATTAAAATATTAGTTTATTTTAATTTAAAGTTAGAGAAACTTTGGTTTCTCCATTTGGCCCTTTTGTTGTAGGTTATATAATGTAATTTTACATTAAAAATAAAAAAATTAATAGATTATATATATATTGGCATAGGGAACAAAAATAATTATAGTTTATTTTTAAAATATATCATCCACATGAATTTATTGGTTTAAAATTTAGTTATCTTTGATTCTAATATTTTATTTTAGATTCAAAACTTATCATTAAAAAATTTCACGTTAATTACAATTCACAATTAAAAGAAATCACATCTTTAAATCACAAATAAAATAAAAAAAATTAAAGATCAATTAAATAAATTGTTTATTTTAAAACAATATAATTAATATTTTTTTGTAAAATTAAATTATGATTTAAAATCTGGATTTTATCCGTAAATAGTTAACTTAAGCTATATTTCTTCTTCTCTTTTACTTTTTTTTTTTTTGGTTGGTTTTGGTTTTAATAATTTTGTTAACATGTTTTTATAGGGTTTATCTATAGCACTCACTCAGTATATATTTTTAATTTGGTTCACCGTTCTCTAACTTTTTTTTGTGTTTTTTTTAATATTTCTTGACACGGAGTTTTTCAATTTAAGGTATGTATAGTATTTTTTCCTTATTTATTTAATTTTTTAAATTTGTTTTTAATTTTTATTTGACTTTTTCATGACTCTTGAAGTAAAGCATCTCAATTAGTTTTTATTTAACTTTTTTTTTTTAATTTTTATTTAACATGGACATGGTAACAAATTAGTACTATCTAATATTAGATATGGGAGAGAAACATTAGTTTTTCCCATTTACCTTTTCTAATGATTTGTTTGGATTATTTTATGTAATTTTAGTATTTTCATATGTGTCTTTTCACTACTCTTCATCTTTAAAAACTAGTTAGTTAGATTGACAGAAGTTTATGAAATTTACTTCGAAATCAAAATATCAAATTATTGAACAATAAATCAAATAAAATAAATTTTAATTTAAAAACAAAAAAATATTCTTCTAAAACTTTTAGATATTAAAATAATTAAGATAAATCATCTTGAGTTGACCTAAAAATGCCAATAACTAACTAAGAAGTTATAGGTTCAATTGACTATCTATCTAGGAATTAATTTCCTACTTGCTTGACACCAAAATGTTGTAGGGTAAAACAAGGTATAAAGGGATAAAAAAATTAAACTAGTCTAAATCTAACTAATAATTAAAGACAAAAAAATATTAATTTAAAAATCCACATTTCATTCCGTCCAAACACATCCGGACTATCTAAACCGACCCTACAAACACAGTTTTGTTAACCATATTTACTTTCTCATTATTTTCAGGTTTCCTCTTACTTTCCCTCCTTTCTCTCTATATCTTCATCTACCCTACTTTCTCACGAAGAAGACCGCCGTCGCCGCGCTCGGTCGTCCGCCGTCGTCGCACAGCTACCCGTCCGCCGTCGTCACGGTCTCGTCGTCTGCTCCGTTCGCCGTCACTGCCTGCTAGTCCGCCGCACGGTCTGCTCGTCCGTCGCACAGTTTGCTCGCCACCGCCGTCAGATTCAAGTATCTCTTTCTCTCTCTTACTCAGAGGTAAAATTTTTCAGTTCCTTTATTTCATTATAATTGTTGCTGGTTTTCGTTGTATTTTTACATTATCGAAAGAACCAAAATCTAAAATTTCATCTTAATTATTATGAAGATTTCTGTAAGGTATTTTTGCAATTACTACTGTAGGTACCTTATATGGTTGTGGAAGGGAAGTGTTGAGCAAAGTTTTGAATTGTGTGATGTGACGGTGGAAAGCACTTGTGGGTTTTGTGAAGAAATCTAGAATGAGTTGTGAGAATGAAAAATTCAATTTTACGTGATATGTCTGAACAAGAATGAGAGAAGTTCCTGAAAAAATTGTATTTAGTAAGCATCTTAGATTTGAGGATCAAAGTACTGATGTAGATATCGATATCAAAACTTCAATTTTACTGTAATTTGAAAGTCACTTTTGAAATTCACTAATTGTTGTTAAAAATGTATTTAGTAAGCATCTTAGGTTAGTTTTGAGTTTGAAAAACTCTTTAGGATGTAGATACGTACCATGTTTGTGAATTTGTGAATTTGTTATTCCTTAATAGGGAGAATTTATTATTATAAATACAAATCACGATGCTTTCGTTATGTGATGATTTTTTTTTATTCATTTTGCTCTTGATTGTTGCTGAATTAATTAGGTTTTTCATTTGTAAAATTCATTATTTGAATAATGTCTTTTCTTAAGTGCATTACTTCAAGATATGGCATATAAATCTCCATGGGTTTTGTGATGTGCTAGGTACTGAGTGATACACCCTTCTCCTTTCCCTTTCAAGTGAGATAAAATGGGAGAGAGGAAGGTTCTTAACAAATACTACCCACCGGATTTTGATCCGTCAAAGCTACCAAGGGTTCGTAGACCCAAAAACCAGCAAATGAAGGTTCGTATGATGCTTCCTATGAGCATCCGGTGCAATACTTGTGGTAATTACATATACAAGGGCACAAAGTTTAATTCTCGCAAGGAGGACGTCATTGGTGAGGCAAGATAATCCCTTTTATATATATATATATTTTTTATTTTTAACCTAAAATATGTTTGTTCCTTTTGCAATTCATTTTTTGATTTCTCATGCATTTTTTTCCTTTCATTTCAGACATATTTGGGAATTCAAATTTTTAGGTTCTACTTCAAGTGTACCAGATGTTCTGCTGAGCTCACCATTAAAACAGACCCCCAAAACTCAGACTATGTTGTAGAATCAGGAGCCACACGTAATTTTGAACCATGGCGTGAGGAGGATGAAGCTTCTGAGAAGGAGAAACACAAAAGGAATGCGGAAGAGATGGGAGACCCCATGAAATCTTTGGAGAATAGAACCTTGGATTCCAAACGCGAGATGGACATTCTTGCTGCTTTGGATGAGATGAAGTCTATGAAGGTTTTTGTTTTATTACCCTTTGTTTTGTCATTAAGATTCTTGGGTTGTGATTAGTTTCTTGGAGTTGTGGCTTTGAACAAGATTCTAATTTGTTCTTGATTTTAACATCTTCAATTATTAAGTATAGTTTATTGTTTAAAATAACTTGGTGGGTGTTTGTTCTGCAGTCGAGACACGCAACTGTGAGTATTGATTCAATGCTTGTGGCTTTGCAACGAACTGCCGCTGAAAAGGTATGTATAGCACTGCCTTCATGAAAACAGTTTGACATGAAATGTATGTGATAAAATTTTGAAAACAGAAGCATGGATTCTGTCTTTTAATTTCGGGCGTCATTTAACTATTTTAACATATTAAACAATGTACACTTTGCAGGAAAAGAAGTTAGAAGAGGAAGATGAGGCACTGATAAAATCAATAGTCTTCAATGTGAGTTCATTTTTTCTATATGGTTTTTCTCTTCCATTTACAGTTATTTCTTTTTGTTTCCTGGGAATTAAAGATTTTCATATGCACTTGTCAATACTCTTGTGCAGAACTCAAACGGTTATGTTAGAAGAATTTCAGATGATGAATTTGATGATAGTAGTCATTTTGTTCAACATTTGACCAACAATGATACAACATCGGACTTTAAAGCAAAGGTAATAATGTAGTAAATGAAGTTCTTTTCTATTCCTTATAGATATGAAGATTTCGATGAATAGCGAACATTAGAGGTGTGAGTGATACATTTGTAAACTGGATAGGATCTTTACGAATCTCAACTATTCCTTATAGAAAAGGCTTATGCATCTTTGGGAATCTCAACTATTTAGCTTATTCTTCACTCCCTGACATGTTAACTATATCTACAGTTTTTAATCAACGGTAAATCTGGTGATTACAATGAATTTCATGATTGTCAAAAGTAATTTAAATATGCATAAAGATACTATTTGTGCCAACTAAACGGCATTATAGCATTCAAACATGCATAAAAAAAAAACAAATTAATAAAAAAATTGCGTATGCCTTTTCCATTGGCATTTCTATCTAATCGTGAATCTTTGAGTGAAGCATATAACATAATTGCTATGTGTTTTTTTTCTGCTTGCTAGCATGAACTTCATTTGAGTGTGTATCTAAATTTGCGGAGGATAAGAACTAAGAAGTGGAGTATGTTTGAGACTTGGCCCTGCTATTGAATTTTAAAGTATTTCTATTATTTCTATGCATAGAAGATTGCTAATTAAACCTATTTGTAGCATTCAAATTTGAATGTTCCTTTTCTCATTAGCATTTCTATCCATTTGGATTGCAGAAGCAAAGGGTTTCTCAAGAATCTCCTCATGATCCTACCAGTGATTCAACAAAAGCTGGTTTTCTCCATAGCCGCACAGGTGAAGGTAACCCTACCTTTTATTTTTATTCTATCTACTTTTCTAAGGAATATATTGGGAAAATGGTGTGGATGTTACGAATATATACTAATCTTTAATTGATTTGCCCCTATATATACTAATCTTTAATTGATTTGCTCCTTCTCTCAATATTGCAAGATAAAGTTTTTGGTAGAAGCTATTGCTGGGTATAAAAAGAACTTCTCTGTATTTTTTTCTCTCCATGGGAAGGTTACAGTTGATAGGAAGGCCTTTTCAATTCAAAAGAGTGAAAATGGCAAAAAAATAGTTATTAAGGAACTTTTCCAGGATTGTGAACGAATGGAAATCGTTCTTGTAATCCTTTTGGGATGGGATTCTCTCTACCTCTCTTACCAGAGCCCCTAGGCTGTTCTCTCCTTTTTTAATCCTTTCACGTTTCTTATAAAAAAGATTGTTGCTGAGGAATGAGGGGTTCATGCAGAGGAAAATCAAGATGACTTTGGTTTGTAGGTGTAGAATTTCAAGTTGGCAGCACTTAGTTGAAGGTAAGAAATTAGAGTTTACAAGGGATTGGGTTACGACCTCAGATGTGTCTTTTTTTCTCAAAACAAGTCAGTTTATGTCTTTACCATTCATCCTCAATGTGTAATCAATCATTTGTTGCTATCTTTCCCATTTATTTGGATTTTATTGTAGTTTGTTGGATAAGGAAATGGCAAATGTTATTGCTATTCTTTCCTTGAATTGGGGAGTCTCGTTGCTTGGTAATCCTTCTCCGTGTGAGTTCTTGGTTTTTGCCTTGTTGCAGAAGTTAAATATTATCAAGAAGGCTAAGTTTTTTTACTTGATATGTTATCAAAGAATAGTTCACAAGGTGGATTGGGTGTTGAGCAAAGTGCCCAATCTGTCTTGTTTGTGGTGTTATATTGTTTGTAGGAAGGTGGCAAAGGATCTTATCCATATAATTTTGGAGCTGTGATCTTGCTTATTTGGTTTGCAGTTGTTTTTTTAGGAGTTTGGCCTCGTTTTGGCTAGATTTCATGAGCAAGGTTGTTTCTTGTCACAAGTTATGTTGTGTGCTATTTTGTGGAGCCTTTGGGTTGAGGGGAACAGTATAGAGTTTTTAGAGGGGTTGGGAATGCTTCAAGTGATCTTTGTTCCCTTATTAAATTTAATGCTGCGTCGTGGGCTTTAGGAAGAATCTCCTTTTTGTGGGTGTTCCTCATTGTTTACTTGTGTATTCTTTCAAAATCTTTTCAATGAAAACTTCGTTATCTATATCTATACTATAGAAAAGAGGCTAGGATGAGAATCTTTACCTCCCTGTTTTGCCCGTACAATTCTTCATAATTCATATTATGTCCTCTGTCACAATGATTCGAGTTGAGGTGGTTACATGTGATATGGTGTAGTCTTTTATGTATCGGTGTAATCTAGATCTTTTTTTGAAACAGATACGTGAATAAAAGAGGCTAATGCTCAAAGTACAAGAGAGGTATACCAAGAGTAGAAAGGACTATACAACAAAAAACCATGACAAGAGAGAACATAAAGAAATTACAACGAATAGGATAAGACCCTCAAAATCCCGAGCAAAACAATAAGAACTAAGTACAATGCCTAATGAAATAACTTCCAACAAGGATCCCTAATACAGCTGAAAACTTAATCTCAAAGTGCTAAAAGAAAATTGAAAATGAATTGAAAAGAAAGCACCAAGAAACGGCAACCACCCGTGCTACTTAAAACTTGATTTAGAAATACAATCGTATGCCCTGGAAGATTTACTGAAAACTTTCATACGAACAAAACTACAATTCACAAAAACAGAATTCAACATTCCCTGATAATCACCAAATTCCCAAACACTTTTTAAGATTAAATGCCTGAAGAACCAGAAAACCAGTCTACTTTCGGTGCTCAAGCCAAAACTAACCCACATTTCTCAAGGACTTCAAGTGATCTGGAATACCACATTGATGAGCTTGTGAGGGAATTCCAGAGGTCTGTTTTTCTAAAATTAAATCTTGCTCAGTCTGAAACAAAGAATTTAGATAAGTTTCTAAAGGGTCCTTCAGCAAGTGGTCTTCGTTCTCATCCATTCTTGTCAAATGATCATCTTCCTCACTGCTCACAGAAAATGGAGGGTCAAATTTTGAGACATGCTTCTTCTTTGATGAGGGAACCGAAGATAAGCTTGGAGTATCTTTCAAGAACTTTACCTTTGAATTAGGTAAGGAAAAGACAGAGTGTTTAAAATGTGGATGAACCGTGTTCTGAATAACTGTCCTGTTTGAAATATAGGGGGCTTAAAGGTGGGCACAACTTGTCTCTAAAAGATCAGGATTTTGATCGGCAAACAACTTTGCCTTTGTAAATCTCTTTTTAGAGGTCTCCTTCAACCTCTTTGTTCGAAAAAAGTGGTTTTGGAATGGCTTAAAGGGGATCTATAAAGGCTTTGATTTTGAATGTCTTTTAGCCCTTGCTCTTTTCCTTGATCTGGTCGAAGAAGATAAGGAAGAAGAAGAGAACAAGGAAGAAGAAGAGAACGAATCAACTATTGGGTTGGAACTTGGGACTTTACCGGAGGGAATTTCAGGGGCAAAGAAACTGCATTGACAGGGGGAGCTAAATGCTTTGAAGAGATAAGAGAAAGTGATTTGCTTATGGACGGAGCTGGAATGACAAAAGAACCCTTCTCCAGTTGAAAAGTCTTCACATTTGAATCTAAACAAATGGCCTGAGAAGGAAATATAGACTTGTTTGAATCGAGATTGTCCTTTGGATTTGTCAAGAGCAATAAAGGAGGCTCGACAGAATCTCTCTTTCCTTCTTAATTGCTTCTCTCCAAATTCTACGACTTTATTCCTTCCATGTGTCTCTTCCCTTAATTTTGACTTTTCATATACCAAATTGTTAAAAATTGAGACAGTTGGCAGGGAGATGGGGCCCACTAAAATATTTGTGCAACTGTCTTCTGCAAAATTGTCGTTCTTTAATCGTGACTCTTCATGTTCCTAAGCATTAATTGGTTTTTTGGCCTGAACAACCGACTTTGTCATCTTCTCCAGTGCCGATGAGGGTTCGTGAATAGTGTGATCTATCATAAATATGAAACACTATGATCTAAAGTAGAGACATGTTGGAATGGACATAAAATATATTATTACTTGTAATCTTTTAATTTTTTTTCCATGCACTAAAACAAACTATAAATATCATGTGCATCACTTGTGTTGTGGTCTATGATACATATGCTATGGTAAAGATATTTATTTTTATAGTTATTGTGTCAAGAAAAAATAATAATCTCTCCTGATCCCATTTATCTCTCCTACTGGTCCTCATCTCGGTAAGTTCCTAGTTCTAGAATAAAGGAGTATGGAGAAAATTAATATGGTTTTAGTTGGGGGCATTTTAGTAAATAGTTAGTAAGTTTGGTCTTTTTGCTATATATAGTAGGCGGGGTGGGGAAAGGTGTGAAGAATATTGTTAAGGTTTTCCTAATTGAGGAATTTGGGAGAGGATTCTCAGCCCTCTTGAATGTTTGAGGTATATGGTCTTGATATTGCAATATATATATATATATATATATATATATTTATATTTTATTGTTTTTATTGTTTGGTGTGTTCTTTTGTTCTTGAGTCTCCTTGTTAGGTGGCATCCTAACAAATTGGTATCAGAGTCAGTCGATTCGAGAAATCTGTTTTACTGATGGATTCAGAGGGATGTTAGATCATGGCAACAAAAGCTTGCTGAATCACTGCAAATGAATAAAGAAAAAGAAGAAAGCAGACCAGCAACCATCAAAACTGAGGAAGAAGAATCAAGGTCAGAAAAATAGGGAACGTTCATGGTGGGTGTGGAATCTGAAACTTCCAATCAGATTACAATTGGAAACTCGTCTATGGAAGGATCTGCACAACCGTCACAAGGCATCAAGGAAGAAGTAAACCAAGCCCTCTTGAAGGGAAATTGCCACCGAAGCTAGTAGGGAGGGAAGGTGATTTCAATGAAAATTGTGAGGATGACGAGGAGATAAAATTGATGGAGACGAAAGAAAAGAAGAGAAGAGAGATAATGGGGAGTTCCACAGTAGAGGAGAGAGAAAAATAATGCCAAATTGTAGATGGAGAAATCGGAGAAGAAGAGAAACTTGACTAACCGTGGCTATTATCGAAGGGGAAGGGTGAAATGGATGGAAAGAAGCACTTGGTGGAAATGGAAGCATATAGCACCGACGAGAAAAAGAGTTGATCGACAGATGAAGATTCATTCGATGGAGAAATTTTCAGTTAATAGTACTTGGGCAAACGAATTGGCAATCAGATATAGGGGAAGACCTACTGGCTAATCGAAGAGTTGAGCGAATGGAGAGAGGTTCTTATCAACAAAAATGACATGTATGGTCGAAGAAAAATCTTCTGAGGGGCATCGATACAATCTTAGAGAAGAGAGACAACATGGATTGAAGTATAACAACCATCGAGACAACAGGTAGGAAAGACTTGGTTGGCTGGAGAGAAAGCTTTGCAGAATGTCAAAAAACAGTTCATGAGTTGTTGAAAATCGGGTCCACGAGTAAGGGAAAAGCAAAGAAGCAGTGGACGCAGAAGAAGATTTGTAACCAAGCGGACCGTTGGCCGGAAGTTGAAGTGAAGATGTTGTACTACGGTGGTGGACGATCAGTTACACGAATGGAGATAGTCGGAATGTGGGTGATTGCAAAGACACATGGAAGGCAGGAAATCTTCATGAAGAATGCGTTGAAATTCGCTGAGAGTCGAGCAGCCATGGATGGAGAAGAAATTGGGGAGAGAAGGGGGAAATTTCCGTAAAGATGAAGGGACAGCATTGGCTATCCACGTGAAGTGTTAGGATGTGGGGCTAGTAAAGAGCGAATTAAGGGCAAAACAAACTAACCCTATTTACGTGGACATTGCAATTTTGAATGGGCCTAGTTTAATTGAAGTGAAGGAGGCCCATTATTTTGTTTTGATGCTAACTAAGGTGGGTCATTACTTACTAAAATGTGAGGGACGAGAGACGCTGGAGGTGGAACTATGCAAAAGAAAATTTGCAATATGATGTTGGGCTTGAATATGGACTGGAATTTGTGGAAGCCCAATGCTACTCTTAAGGAAGACAATAAATTATGGTCCTTCCGTCACATTCTGATGGAGAGTGGAAAAGAAAGCAACTGGCATTGTTGAACATGGGAGGAAAAAGAGAGGTATCCATTTGCGATGGGTCAATCGATTGGGTCTGAATTGAAGGGAATTGTTGACCTTGTTAGTTCTTGGCTAATGGTATTAAAATTAAATATGGAAGGTAAGGCCCACTTGAGGTCCAAGGTGGAAATTTGGGGAAAATCAGTTGAGCTAACCCAACTGGTGTTATTGTTTCATAATGGGTCGATTGTCATGTTGTTCAAATGGAATAATGGGTCGTGTAAAAAGTTGAAGGAGAATAGAAAGTGGACACATTATATTATCTCTCTAGTAAATGGGAAGTGGGAACTAATTAAAAGTGAGTTGGTTGATTTGGACAGCAAGCTGACTGTGGGCTTAGTCCATCAAAGGAGAACCTCAGTTTTAAACTCAATTACAAACGGCGTGGAGATGGGCAGGATCATGTGCCTGATGAGGAGAAATATAATTCTGGAAGATGTTGGGTTCGTGGGTTGCTTTTTATGCAGAAGTCAAGGAAATTAAAAGAAGCCCATCTTATATCTAAGGCTGGAAAAAAATGTGGCTGGAGGAGGGAATGTGGAAAGAAGGAAAAAGGGGCTGTATCCTTTTGGGCTGGGTTATGGGCTTGAATTGCTGGAAGCGTACAATTAAGGAAGACTGACTTATGGGCCCAAAGTTTGAAGAGTTTTTCATTTGGGGCAGCCCAAGTTAGAAGGGGCTATTATTAGGAGAGGTCACTTAAGCAAAGGCTGCAGTGTTGTGTCGGGCAGCAAATGGATGATGGGCCCAGCCTACAACAAGAGAATAATCGAAATGAAGAAGGAAAAATAGGGAATCATGGGTTACTTATTGGGCAGGTCCAAGGGAAGAAGTTGAAGCCCAAGTTTGGGTCAAGGCTGAAGAGAAGACTTTCAACTCCAAGGCAGCTAGCAGTGGGTTTCGTGCTTTACAAGTGTGAGAAGGACCGTTGCCCAATTTTGTGTTCTTGCTTTGTAAGCACACCTTGAGGACAAGGTGTTTTCGAAGGGTGGAGTATTGTGAGATCCATAGTTATAGAAATAAGGAGTATCACGAAAATTAATATGGTTTAAGTTGGGGGCATTTTAGTAAATAGTTAGAAAGTTAGGTCTTTTTGCAATATATAGTAGGAGAGGGGTGAGGAAAGGTATGAACAAGTTTGTTAAGGTTTTCCTAATTGGGAAATTTGGGAGAGGATTCTCAGCCCTCTTGATTGTCAGAGATATTGTCATTTCTTCTTGATATTGCAATATCGATATCTATATTTAGTGTTCTTTTGTGTGTTGTGTTCTTGAGTCTCCTTGTTAGGTGATATCTAACAACCTTCCCTTTTCCGGTTTTTCCCTACCTTGGGTTGTTGTCCGCCTCCCACCTCTTTCCAGTTTCGAAGAAGCTAAAGCCATGTGAGATTACACTTTCATTGGTTGCCAATTTCCTTCTTTGCTCCCTCCGCTTTATTTATTTTATTTTATACATATATAATAGAAGTTTAAATAGAATGGTTAGCTGTGCGGTTGTGTGAGGTTGGAAAAAGGATAGAGAGTGAGAAGATGGACATTAAGTAGAAACTAAATCGAAACCTTGAGGGTTGTTCTTTTGTTAACACTACTAATTTTTACTATATTTGAAAAGCTTCTCAATCTCTTGAAAAGCATCTACCACCATCTCCTTGGTTTTTTTCTTTAGTTGCTCGGTAAGGGCAACCAATATTTACTAGATCCTTTTGGTACTCTATTCAACCTTGAGATTCCAACCAAGTTGATCATGTGTTGTGTTCGACTAACCGATGCAATTGTGGTTGTTGCTCTCTTTCCAAGTATAACATGTTAGTGTTACGGGCTATGATTCATGTTTCTAATAAAGTTCTTTCAAGGCACTCTCAATTCCCTTTCTTTCATTTTTTTTCTAGCTCAAAAATGTACAAAGTAAGGATTCTAAACTTTGGGGGTTATGCTTTGTCATTTGAGCTGAGCTATCTCATGTTGGTTTTATTTATTATTTTACGGGAAACACTTTTCATTCATACAAATATTGCTAACTGTTTTGCTGCATGACTATTAAGAAAATACGTAGAATACTAGTCTATGTGAGAGATGCAATTGCATCAGTTCATTAACGAATCGAGTGCTCAAATTTTGATGTATTTGCTCTTTTTTGTTACTTTATTGAACAGGTAAAGATGGCAACGTTGGGACGTCTAGTGATGCTAAATTTGTTTCGAAATCTTTGCCGGTTATAGTTTCTATTAAAAAGAAACCAGAATTGACTGCTCGGGTGGAGAATAAACAGAGCTTGCAACTTCAAAGCAATGATACCAAAACTGGACTTGAGTCATTGTGCCAATACAATGACAGCGACGACGATTGATAAGTTATATTATATGGGTTTTATGAACTTTAATTTAATGTGCATACTATATATAACTTGGTAATAATAGTTGGCTTTGTTCTTTTGTCACACGTGGGGCGATATCACAATATGTTGGCGAATGTCCTTGTGTCTAACGTGTTGGAAGAGCAAGCCTTGTCTTTTCTTCAAAGCGCATGTCTTGAATGGTCCATCATACTTGTGGCTTAGCATGGTATTGTGTTGTTTTGATGCAAATAGGTAATATTCTTTTGCGGCGGTTTTTTCCTCCCTGAAAAACCTGTATGATCGGTGACTCTTGAATCCATGTCATCGATTAAATAGGTATTTTATACGAAAGAAAAGGATTGTTATTATTAACTCCATTTTTTATTTGGTAGTGTATTCATAGCATTGTGCCCCAGGAATATAACATTAAAATTGTTAGCAAGAAAACTTTTTTACCTTTAACAACTCATTTATTTTGCATTTGGTACCTGATCGAGTTACTGCCACAGCAAGTATGCAAAAAAGCAATTCAATTGAGAGAATATCAGTAGGTTGATTGTATGGAGATCCGATTAAGTATATTTATTGGCTATATATATAAGCAAAACTACATCTAATTTTCTAAATACTCACTAATTCCCTAACTTCTCAATTTAATTAGAAACTTAAATTATCACTGTCCTCGGGATTATGAAATTCTTAGGTGCAGTCATTGTCTTTTTCTTCAATGTTCTTTTTTTTAAAAAAAAACTATTACAACATTTTTGCCAATTGGTGTGAATTGTAATTATTTTTTTCATACTATTTGTCAATATGTTAGTAAAATTTAATTATTGGACTATTAAAGGCTCTTTCACCCACTAATAGTTGGGTTGTCCATCAGAAATTAATTATCGAAGTACTTGATTCACAATGATTCGATCACTTCAAGACTATGAGCCAGTTTAGTAGATAGTTGCCACAATTCGTCACCAATGTGGACCCTTCTTTGGAGAAAATGATGTTCCATCTGTTCAAACCGAAGCTTGTGGCATCGCCTTTATTTTCATTCACCTCCCTTAATGAGATGGGACTAAAGGACTACTGAAGAGTACTATGTCTCTGGATCATAAATCGACCAAGCACGGTCCTCTTGAACAAGTCAAGCCATCTTTTTGTAAGCTTCATTCTTACTATCTTATTTGTGGTCTCGATGTGAGATGATGGCCTCGTAACTTGCCGGGAAAAAAATCTTCAACAACAATCTTAAGACTTCTGGCCATCTATTTTTGCATGTAAATGTTGGACCGGTATACAACCCTAGAAGGGTGACTAAGATTTAGTTAAATTTGTTAATAAATATGCTCTATCTAAACTCATTGGATCATTTTAAAATTAAATTAATAAACACTCTAATTGAAGGTAAATAACAACATTGATAAAAATATGTAATAAAATATCTCAACAACAAAAATAAGCAATTAAAATTAAATGCCAGTAATTAGGAGAGAGTTAGAGAAGAAGATGTCATAATTGTTATAGTGGTTTGGTCAAACTCGACCTAGATCCACTTAACCAAGCACTACTTGTGGTTTTGATTGAAAATCTCATTTTGACTCTTTCCATGTATTAGAGTCGAACTAATACTTTGCTCCTTCTTCGGGTTTAAGAGCAAAGTCGATCATCATTGATACGCACCCCATTCTCAAGAAGCAGGGACAAATATGATTCTTATTCCTCCTGTCACTAGCCACTCTATGGAAGAAGTTAGTGTTGCAATCCTCTTCCTTAGCCCATTTGAGTTTGACCTTCTGACTCCAACTAATATTCTCCTTCCTACATAACTCCGCAAAAGCCCCCTTTAGATCATCCCTCTCTCCTTTCACTCTTCTATCAAGAGAACCTTTCAACTCCAGAGTATCGATCTCCTCCATTATGCAAACATCTCCTTCTTTCTAGAGCGAATATCTCCACAGACTTTTCTATTTCAAACTCTAAGATTATCTTTTAAAATCCTCAACTTTTTCATCAACCGAATGCCTTTTCATTTACCTTGGACCGTCGTACTTCATCAAGACGTAATATTAGCTTTAAAAGATGTGTGGTAATATTTTCAAAATGGAAGGGACTCGATCCCCACTTGAGGAATCTTGAAGAAAAAATAATGGGCCAATGATTTGACGTAACTCTCAGGCCTCTAATCTTCTTTGGGACTTCGAACCTAGCAATCCAAGCCTCAGACAAAAGGAATCCATCAATCCTCGTAGCTGCCCTACTATTGACCCAGGTGAACTTATCAACAACCAATGGGGGAAGGGGGTCAAATAGCACATTATCATTAATGAACTTGTTAAACTTTCTCGTGGACCTAGTAATTCTACCCCCAGGCGCCTTCTTCTCAGGTGAACAAATAACATTGAAGTCCCCTGCCATACACAAATGAGAACCGCAATACCCAAAGAGGTCACCCAACTCTTCCCAAATAGCATCTCTTCATCTAGATCTTGAGGGACCATAGACCCCTAAAATCCAGAACTCTTCGCCTTCACTGTCCAAGAAAGAGACAAAAAATAAAATAAAATAAAATAAAATAAAAATTTCCCCTAACAACCTCTTTCGCAATACAAGACCTTGTGTTTCATAAAATAATTATACCTCCTGAAGATCCCATCGAATCAAGGACGACCTCCCACTCTACCCTCCTACTTCTTCAAACGCTCCCAACACTCTTTAAAAAAATAACTTTTTTTGGTCTCTATAAGAATGATAATATTCAGATTTTCTTCTCTCTGAACCTCTTTGATGAGTCTTCTCTTAACTTGACCCTATAACCACCTAACATCTCAAGACACAATTTTTAACATTTAGACATCAATGGCCCCACCTCCCTTGAGGCTTTCTTGCTCCTATAATTAATTGAGCTATCTAACTTCTTTAGCTCCCTAGTTAGTTTACCCTTCTTTTGTTTCTTCTTCTGCACAACCTCATTCTCTAAAGACTCCAAGACCCCCTTACCTCCTTTCTTCCCTTACCCGTTCCCCACAACATGAATCATATGATTAAACACCAACCACCTATCTCCTTTTGAAAACATGGGCGAAAGGGTAAGACACAACCCAGGCAAGAAAGGAGATGAACATAGAAGGAAGGATGAAAGAAGCACTCAAACCTTGTTTTTCTTAGAACAATTTATATTTATGTTGGAAATGAAAATCTAAGCCATTAAACCATAAAAGCAACGAGAGAGTAGTGGGGGATGCATTTACCATTGGGCTAACTACAATTATTAATATTACATTGGTTTTCTCTCTATATATTATATAAAGCGCATGATGTTCAGGGAGCTTGCCCATGCTAAATCCATCGGTGTGAGAGAGCACATGCATCCGATCCAAAACACAAAACAAAAAGTGGAAATGGAAAATGGAAATGAACTCAGTTTTACCTTTTGAGAGAGATAAAAGAGGATTCATGGTGAAACTCGTTCGAGAAATGCGGAGTTTGCATTGGTTAAATACCAAGAATGATAAAGGTGGAAAAAATCACAGTTGAACAATTCAGTCATTTGAGGGAACTTGGGAGTAATTGATAGACAAGAGAGTAGGAAAAAACATGAGGCACATGCACTCAAAATTGGAGCAAGAAGAGAGGGTTGATGTTGGGTTGTGTATGTGTATTATGATTCTATGTTATGCGATACAAGTTTTTCTAATCTAGTCCAAGTATAAATTGAATTAGGTACCTGGTAAGTCCACGATCAAATACAAGAAATTTGTCTTTTAATTAGTGAATTAAATGATATTCTTTCAGATAAACAAGTGATCATTAAAATGATGAGTTGATCTATACGCTATGCTAATCTAATCTAATCTAATCTAATCTACTCAGTTTGTATGCGGCGGAGAAATGAGAGGTAGAAATGGATTGGTTAGTCTCAAACTAGTGCAAGTGTTTTGTTAAGGAATTATGCGATGAATAAGGGTACAAAGCTATTCTCTAATCCTCTTACAAACATGGATTGTATTCATGCAATCAGTACTAATTAAGACGAGCAACCTTTCAGCGCCTTGATGCCACAAATATTCTATTTCTAGATATAAATGAAGCACTTACAATGCGATAGATTTATGCTTATTTCTCAGTTACACCATATCTTTGCTCACTGTGGTCTAAGTTACTTACTCTTTTGAGCAGTTGACTACTTTTACTTGAAGTACTCTTTCGATGCATTCAAGTTTATTACTTGATGAAGATCAGAAAAAATGAGCAATCAAACCATGCTTATCTTTTGAATTAGTTCCTAAATTTCTAACCTATTACTGACTTTAGCTAAAAATAATAAATATGGAAACAAAAGACATGAATGTGGTAAAACACAAAGTAATCATATTCATAATGCAAATTTGTTACAATGATTGAACTACCAAATACAACTACTTGAAATGTAGAAAAATAAATACAACACAGAAGTAAAGATAACTTTGATTCACAATTTATAGCTTTACTAGTGCAAAATGATATCAACAAAGCTTTTCAGCTAGGGATTGAATGGATAATGGAGATGGAAGTAGAATCGGGGTAGCATTTGGTCTCTATGTCTTTGTTCGTATATGTGTCTATATGTGTGTGTACCTTTGATAATCCTTTGAAGGCAATATTTATAATCTTCTGACACTCGCCGTCCACTAAGTACGAAAATGTTCTTCGACGATAAATTCTAGCTTAGTGGATGTCAGACATGTTTTGAAAGTAGTGCATCACATTGGATTCTTGACGCATAACTCTGCTATGCTATGGATTGCATTGTATTCTCAACACCTCTTGAAAGTCTCGTTATGCTTCAAGTGATGTCTTTCTTTTATCAATTCATCTTAGCACGCTTTTCATTAGACGTTGAGAAGTCTTCAAGTAATTTGATCAATCTTTTGTAAAAAATCTTGCGATAAACAACACCAAGAGATTACAATTTTCTAATAACACCACATTGTAAACATTGAACGCATTACAATCACAAAGCATACTTTCTAAGTGAATTTGATGTGTTTTCTATGTGTTTCTCATAATAATCTTGAATAATGATGCATAATAACACATATTTCTACATGTTATCAATTGAGAAAATATGCAAGAAGCGAGAAGAGAGAATGAGAACATGATTGTGTTAATGAGTATCACTAATACCTAAAATAAAAAACACGAGACAGTAACAAGATTGTGTAGCAAGAAGAGTGTTGAGGACCAAACACACGTAGTTCTTGGGTCAAAAAGGTAATTTTGCTAGGTGATGGCGCAAATAAAATGCCAAAATTCTTACAAGTATGACAATTTGGATAATTTTTCCTTTGAAGCCCCTCCATACTAAAAATTCCAAAATTATAGATGGATAATAGATTTTAGATTTGAACGTGTACTTGAAATATATGGACATGGATATTTAGATACGAAGATTTTAATTTAAAAAGATTAGAAATTTTAAAATATACAATGCAACAAAAAAGTTGGTCGTGAAATGCTATTTTTGTTGTTATTGTTATAACTCTTGTTGTTATTGTTATTATTCTTGTATTTATGGACACTGAGGTAGACTCCAATTAGGCGTCTGAGTTTTGAACGCCTAAAACAGAAACGCCTGACACTTGGTCGTCTAGTGTGATCACCTAGTCAACACCTAGACTGGTCGTGTAACACCCCCACCAGCTATGCCCCTTTAGTATAACAAGCGATGATGTAACTTGGATAACTTAAACTTAGTTACACTTGCTAAAATTTACTTAATGAATAAATGTTATGCTTTCGTACAAAAACAAACAATGCTATAGAACCTTACACTTTATTTTCCAAAACCTTTTTATTAAACAAGAGAAACATAACTACATCTTACACTTTCAAACTAAACATAATGCGACGAAAAGTATTTAAACAACTAAAGATGCAATGTGATGCGGTAGAGCAACAACAGTTTCGTGGAACGTCTGGTGGACCTCTTGTTACCTGGGGAAGGAAAACTTAAAATGGAAGTCAAATGCTTAGTGAGTGATATGCTAGAAAACCTTTTTGGGGAATACAATGTCAACACATCAAAACATTTTTCTTTCAAAATGATAACAATCTTTGCTACGCGTTACAAACCAAAACCACATTAGCTTGATTCTCTCCTAATAACCTAAATGTTAAACATACTCAACACCTAGACTACTGGAGTGGACCGTATTCTCACAACAACATTCAAGCGGGACCAAAGTTCAACACCAGTTGATTCGAAAAACTAGCCCAATTGTGTACCACATCACATAATCGACAACAATACTAGCCAAGACGAACATAATCAACGCCTGACATGCCCTCACTCACACGTGCACATAGAGTTAGCTTAGTACTAGGAACAATACTAATGATTTGCGTACAATGTATCAAACATCAATCAAGCTTTACTATTATGCTTTCAAATGCTTCTAAATTACTACAAATCATGCTTCCAATTTATATAACATACTTCACATGGTAAAATAAATGCATATTTGTAGAAAGAAATTATTTTTAAAAAATTATAACTTTTAAATAAAAAAACCCACTTACAAAAACTTCAACTTTGACTTTGCTTTTCTTCCACTTCAACGCCCTAAACAAAGAAATCTCAACTCACATTCACTTGCTTTGCCATGTGTCCTACTACCATTAGTGATTGAATTCAACTTTGCTTCTTTAAACCTTCTTCCAACACCTAACAGATCCAACAATCTCAACTCATAAAACATGCTTCATATACTTGGTGCTTTAATCCATCTCAACGCCTACATATGTGGTATGCAGCGTACACAAATTTATTTTATACTCAACTCCACCTCATTGCCTATTCATATCAAAACATAATCAACCCAAATCTCAACTCATACTTCTTTTATGCCTTCATATTCATCTCAAAGTCTACATCATCTCAACAAATCTCAACTCCAAACATCTCAACTCCTAACATTCCCACTCAATCTCAATTCCTAAAACCTCAGCTCCTAATATTCCATTTACTCAATCTCAATTCTTAACATTCCTTCCACTCAATCTCAACTCCTAACTTTTTACATGCTTCTGTTATAGCATCCACACAAAACCATTTCTAATGCCTTCAACAAAAATCTACCTCCTACTAATATTACCATCCTTTCTATTTTATTCACAAAATAGCACAAACTTCAAAACATGTAACTTTATTTTCTTACCACAACACCTAGCTCAAAAATATGGTCGTCACAGGTTTCCTGGTTGATGGTGGCTTGGACAAAATGTATGAAAGATGGTTGCCTAGACAGAACGACTAGAATGTGTGATTAAAATCCACAAGACAAAAACTTGTTAGATAAAGACTAAGTCGTGGAACACGCTCTTTATAAGACGTTTCGCAGCTCTATTCGAAGTGAATTGATTATAAAAAAGTAGGGTTTAACCTAAACCATTTGATCTACTTTAAAAGAATGGATGGTTGAGATTAAATGAGGATAAAAAATCATAAAAAATTGGTTGGGGAGGGGTTCACAATTTTTTTTTTTTTTAAAAATTTGAAATCAACATAATTGCAAGCATGTGGTCCCAAACAATTTCTTTTTCTTTTTCTTTTCTCATTTTCTTTTCAACTCTCTTCCACAACTTAACATATGTCATCTCATGGTTGATCCATCTTTGCCACGTCATTGTAGGTCATCGACCATCAAAATTAATTTTCAATATTCTTTTACTCATATTTTTGTCGTTTGGACTCCGATTCAAATAATTCAAGATGCATGAAAAACAAAATAAATACTTTGAAACACTAAAAAATCGTTAGCACCACAACTTGAGTTTGTTATCATCAAAATATTTGGTTTGATTGAAGCCCTAAAGCTAACAATCTCCCTCTTTTTGATGATGACAAACTATCCAATAGCTCCTACGGCCTAAAAAATATTCTTCCTCTTTTGTTATCACCAAAAAGGTGTAGTAAGTAAGTTTTAGCTCCCCTTTAATTTCTGAATTCATGCATGTTATGTAAAATGCAAGGAATGTATGCTCTTGGTTCTTATATTTACATGGTATATATACGGTTTTAGGACTACAAGTACAAATGCAGAACAGGGGTAAAACATGTGCAAAATACAAGGTACAATAAATATTAAATTTTAAAACAAATTACAAAATTAACTTGACGATGAAACACTGTCAAGTATAGTGTAATACTTGACAGTGATAAACCATCAAGAGTAACGAAATCTTGACAGTAGAAAACCGTCAAAATTAAACTTTTCTTTATTCTTGATACTGAATTACTTAACAGTAAAAAACTGTCAAGTAAAGCTTTATTCTTGACAGTGGGTGACTGTCAAGTAAACTCTTATTCTTGATAGTTTTTTTGCACTGTCAAGAAAAAAATGCTTATTCTTGATGCCGAATTACTTGACAGATTTAAAACCGTCAAGTAATCCCTTACTCGACAGTTTTCACTGTCAAGTAAACCCTTTTCTGTAGTAGTGTTATAACAATTTGGTCTAATGTGACCTTTAATTCCACAATAATGGCAAGTAGGCACACATTTGCATTATAAATGATTTTAGCATTGTGCTTAAAATTAATCTTAACAGTAGAATGATTTTTAACAAATTTTGGTACATCATGGTTTTGCTCGATTACAGGTTGCACGTCACATTTTGAATCAACACTAGGTAAATCATTATTAGATAAATAACTTGCTTTAACAATTTTTTTTTTTTTAGAATTGGATGGAGTAACATTTTCAATAACATAACCAAGACCTCTTTTGTCATTCAAAGATTTTTCTATGTCTATAATTTGGTTTAATTTTTGTGCACCTATAATTAATTTCTCGATTGACTCTTTAGCACAACTTAACTCATTCATAAGATTTGTTTCCTTTTCTTTAAGAGATTTAACAAATTCATCTAATTCAAAAACATTATGCTCAAGAAATTTTATCTTATCTAGCATGACAGACTTCTCTTTGTCACACAAAATTTCAATATCATTTTGCTCAACAACATCATTAACTTTCAATTTTAAGCAATCATTTTCCTCAACTAATGACTTATTTTCAATAATCAACAGATTCAAATCATTTTGCAATTCTAGGTATGAGGAATTGATTTTTTTTTTTTTTTTTGCACTACTAAGCTCATTTAACAACTCATTATTTTTGTGAGCTAATTTTGTATTTTTCCTTTTGAGAGACATATATTTAGAACACATCTGTTTAAACTCATGTTGAATTTCACTATAATCATTCATAGCTCATCATAAGAGGGATTTTCATTACTTACCTCTTCGTTTTCGAAGTGAGCCACCAAGCACCAATGAGGTTTCAAAATATCCTCTTTTTCCAATTGATGAGATTTTTCTTGATTCACATGTTTTGAAATTTTCTTCACATCATGAAAATTGTTAGAGCTACAAGATGAATATTCTAACACATCATTGACTCTAATGTTTGCCATAAGCTCAAACAATTAAGTTTTGCACAATTAATTTTTTTACAGTAATTATAAAAGATTAAATACAATACTTTTCAAAAGATCTTCAAATTAGAACACTTTCAAAATTGATTTATACAAAAAAATAATTTTCAAGAGTTTCTTTTAGAAAAGAATATAGATTTAAAAGTTTAAGAAATTTTTCGAAAACAATTTTCTAAGAAATTAGATTTCCAGTATAATTGATTTTTAAAATATAGATTTTCAAACATTTTCTTTTTAAAGAAACACAAAAAATTTAGATTTAATAAAATAAAAAAATGTTTTCAAAGTAGTGAAAAATATGATTTCAAAACACTTTTTGAAACAAAAATCCGAGCTACCCGCTCTGATACGAATTGTAGGATCTAATGACAACACTAGAGGGGGGATGAATAGGGTTGTCTACCAATTTTAAATTTTGCAAGCAAAAACAAGATGAACTTAACATGCAATCTAAAAAATTAAAAATAAACTCAGTGCAAAAGTAAAGTAAGTTTAGAGAAGAGATGACACCGAATTTATAGTGGTTCGACAACGTGCTTACGTCCACTCTCCAAGCTTCTTGGTCACTTTACTGAGTTTTTTTTAGGTAAGAACAAAACCTACACGATCCTCTTTTTTTCTACCTAGGCTAAAGAGAAAACCAGATCTTTTTCATTGGTTCATGATCTAACCAATTTCTTTTTCACACAACCTAAGATGCACCCACACCTTAATACAAAATCCCAACAAAAAACTAAACAAAAACAATTCACCTCTAAATAGGTAAGATTCACAAGTTTTGCTTCACAAAACTCAAACAACTTTCTCTCAACAATTACACTTACAAAAATTGAGAAGAATGATAAAAATTGAGCCTTTTGAGCACTTGGATGATAGATTGAATTTTATGAGGTTGCTGGATTTTTTTTTTCTTTAAAGAAAAGAGTAGATGGTAGGATGAAAGAAGGATTGATTATAAAAAAAGTAGGGTTTAACCTAAATCATTGGATCTAGGTTAAACGAGTGGATGATTGAAATTAAATGGGGATAAAAAATAATAAAAAATTGGTTGGAGAGTGGTTCAAGATATTTTTCTTTTTTTTTTTCTTTTAATTTGAAATCCACATAATTGGAATTATGTGGTCCCAAACAATTTCTTTTTCTCTTTTTTTTTCCTTTTCTTTTCAACTCTCTTTCACAACTTGACACATGTCATCTCATGATTGATTCATCTTTGCCACGTCATTGTCATGTCATGTCATCGACCATCAAAATTAATTTTTTTATCTTCTTTTACTCATATTTTTGTTGTTTGGACTTCGATTCAAACAATTCAAGATGCATGAAAATCATTTTTTTTAACTTTACAAAATAAATACATTGAAACATTAAAAAATCATTAGTACCACAACTTGAGTTTGTTATCATCAAAATATTTGGTTTGATTGAAGTCCTAAAGCTAACACTTTAGAATCTTTTCTATGTAATGAGATTGATCCAAAGAAATTCCTTTTTCATACCTAGTGATTTTTATGCGTAAGATTACATTAGCTTCTCCCAAGTCTTTCATGTCAAAATTTGCACTCAACATTGCTTTTTCATCATTTATGGATGCAAATTTGATCGAAGATTAGCATATCATCTATTTATAAGCATATAATAGTGCATAAGATATTTTCATATGTATAGTAGATGCATTTGTCCCTTTCATTAACTTTGAATCCTTTAGAGATAATTACATAATAAAATTTCTCATGCCATTTCTTAGGAGCTTGTTTTAATCCATAGAAAGATTTATCTAACTTTCAAACTTTATTATCTTAACCATGATCTATGAAACCTTCAAGTTGTTCCATATACATCTCTTCTTCTTGTTCAGCGTTCCGAAAATTGGTCTTTACATCCATTTGATGTACTAAAAGATTATTTAGGGCTGCTATAAAAATCAACACTCTAATTGAGGTAATTCTAGTCATTGGAAAGAAGGTATAAAAAAAAGTCTATATTTTCTCTTTGTCTAAAACCTTTAACTACAAGTTTGGCTTTGTAATTGTCTACTGTTCCATCAAGTTTTAGTTTTTTCCTTAGAAATCCATTTGCATCTTGTTGCTTTGTAGCTAGTGGGTAAGTCAACTAAGAGCCAAGTTCTATTTGACTCAAGAGAATCCATTTCATTGTTAATAGCTTCTTGCCATGAGTTGACATCTACATCGACTAAGGATAGGGCTTTTGTTAGATCTTTAGGATCTTCTTCTACATTTTAGGTTTTGAAGTCATATCCAAAGTCTTTAATAGTTCGAATTCTCTTGCTCCTTCTAGGCTTAAGATCTACTTCCTCATTTGAAGTTTGAGTTCTATCTAAAGGTAGACTACTAGGACTCGAGCCCCCACTAGTTAGACTATTAGGACTCAAACCCCACTATATCTTGATTTAAAAAGAAATCTATCCTCAAAGAAGTCAGCATCATTTGATTCTATAATCACTTGATTTACTAGGTCATTGATCTATAAACTTTACTGTTGATTGCATATCTTATAAAGACACACTCATAGGCCCTACTGGCAAACTTTCTTCTTTTAAGATCTAGAATTTTAACATAGGCTAGACACCCCCAAGTTCTGAAATATAACAAGTTTGGTTTCTTATTCTTAAAGACTTTGTAAGGTGAATTTGTATTCTCAGACTTTGGAATTCTAGTAAGAACACAACACACAATTTGAATAATTTCAAACCACAAAAGTGGTGCAACTTCTAATTCAAGTCAAATAGCAACTTCTAATTCAGATAGAGTTCTATTTTCCTTTCGATTTTACCGTTCATTTCAGGAGAATAAGGTGCTATCATTTCATGGATTATTCCATGTGTGTTATAGAAGTTGTTAAAGACAATTGAATCATCTTCAGTTCCCTTATCGCTATGAAGTCTCTTAATTTTTTTATTAAACTAATTTTCTATTTCAGTTAGAAACAACTTATGTCAAAAGCATCACTTTTATTTTTTAGCAGATAAATCGAAGTGTAATAAGAACAATCATCAATAAAAGTTATAAAATATCTTTTACTGTTCCTAGTCAATACACCATCAAATTCACTATATTAAATTTAGAGGCTCGAATTTTTTAATTACAGATTTTATGCAAAGTCTTATTTATTTTAGCTTGACTACAATATTCACATTTATCAAAATCATTCATTGGTAACTTAGGAGTCATATTCAATTTACTCCTGTTGCTAATTACTCTTTTATTAACATGACAAAGTCTAACATGCCAAGTATTAAAAGAAGACAACATGTAAGCAGAAGACTGAAGTTTATTCATTTCGAGATTATGCTTAAACATTTCATTAGTTGGATAATCATTCCCCACAAAGACATTATTCTTAGTAAGAGTAAATAAATCTGCTTCTATAGTTTTAGTGAAACTTGCCTTGTTGATGAGATAACCCAAGACTAGATTCTTCCTTATCTATGAAGTGTGTAGAACTTCCTTCAGTATGACTGTCCTGCCAGAGGTGAACTTGAACTCCACTTCGTCAATTCCAGCAACCATTGTTGTGTGTTTGATCCCCAAAAGTATTTTTCTATCCTTTGTTTCATTATAATTTTTAAAGAGACTAAGGTCATGACAGACATGGGACGTGATGCTAGTGTCTAACCACCAACCTTCAAAACGCATGATCAGATTTATTTATGTGATCATGACACAAAGTTCTTCCTCTGCCAGGTTCGCTGGTGCAGTAGTACGATTCATGTTCCTACAATTTCTAGCTAAATGACCAAACTTATTACAATCATAGTAGTGAAATTGTACCGTACTCGCGTGGAATTTCTGGTTTTTTTGGTTGTTAGGACCTCTATTATGAATCTTCATATGACTTCCCTTTGACTTCAATCCAGGTTTCATAACAACAGTGGAATTCCCTCTAGACACGATGTTCACCTCCTTCTTCTAGTCATATTTTTAGGTATTCTCCTCAATCGCCAGACACGTTATCAGATTTTCCAAGTAGAATTCTTTGGTCTTATGCCTCAGGATATTTATAAAATCCTTCCACATAGGAGGTAATTTGTCAATAATTATAGCAATTTAAATTTTCATCTAAAACCATACATTAGCTCATTATTCATGTGCAATTTTATGCAGTTCATGAAATTGTGCTTCAATAGATCTTTCATCCGTCATCTGGTATCTTAAGTATCAATTGAATGCAGACTTCTTTGAATCAGCCTCTTTTGTATCATACTTCTTTTGTAAAGCATCTCGAACTTCTTTCGCTGTGGACATCGTACTATATTAGTCATACAAATCATTAGTCAAATCGTTTAATGTAAGATTTTTACAGATAAAATTATTTTTCCACCATGCGTCGAAATTATTGAGTTTCTTCTCGATTGCATCAATTTTTGGGACTTCTGGTTTTTTGGTGGTGCAAACAGTGGCAAGTTTCTTCATGGTTAAGCAAAACATCTTTGTTTCCACCGCTTGAAGTGTACTCCTTCGAACGGGAATAGACGGTTGAGATCAGTGGACATAAAATTGCCTTGAGTTGAACCGACCATCGCATAGCAGAAACTTAACGACTTAAAATTAACTGGAACTGAACAATGCGGTAAAATACAATTCGGTGTCTGAGTTTTGAATGCCTTAAAATAGAAATGCCTGGACTTGGTCGCCTGGTGTGATCGCCTGAACTGGTCGCCTAGACAAAACACCTAGAATGGTCGCCTCGACAGAATGTTTGGAAGATGATCGTCTAGACAGAATGACTAGAATGTGTGATTAAGATTTGCAAGACAAAAACTTTTTAGATATAGACTGAGTCGTGGAACACACTCATTTCAAAACGTTTCGCGAATCTATTCGAAGTGTAAACAATTCTTGATATTGCCACTCGCCCCCACGATAAAACAACCTAATGCTCGATCGAATATGCACCGAAAACGATCGAAAAACCAACACTAAAGATTGAATATGCTCAGAATCAGAAAACAGAGAAAAGTTTTACGATAATTTTTTATAAGAGAGATTTTCGGATGATTCTCAAATGAACGAAGAGTACTTTATACAGTGTGCCATTTTCATAACGCCTCAACGGTCATAAGTTCCTTAACGCCTGAGATCTGTAATGCCTCAACGATTATGTCAAAATGTAAAGTTTCATCCATCATGTCAAAGCGTAACACTTCAACGGTTAATGCGTTCAGCGATAAAACGCCTCGCCCCTCAATGCATTCAATGGTCTTGTGTTCAAAGGTCTCGACGTCTTACCTCTCATTGCCTCAAAAAAAAGCTTTCAGAAAACAATTTTATTAATTAAATAAAATAAATATTATTATTTTATTCCTCGTCACGCCATGCCCATCTGATCAGAAGGGGGCAACATATGTAGATATCAATAAATCCACATTTGTCTATCTTCTTACCCCCTAAAACATGGATGCCCTTAGAGTCCAAACCCACAATATAAGATAGAGATATATAAAGAAACTTCCACCTAACTTTTCCGTTAAATTTGAGAATCTCAACTTGAAATAAAATATTAATATAATTTTTTTAAAAATAAATCATTAAATAAAGAATTAGAACGGAAGGAAATGCATACACAGGAGAGCACACTTACGTCAACTATTTTACATTACAGAATTGTGCAGAAGGTTAATGATCCTTCTCAAGCAAGTACTTATAACACAACACCTCTTTCATTTGATAACAACAATTGATATATATATATATTCTACGCCTAACAGTAATAAGATATGAAACTAAGCTCATTGGCCTTTGAAATGAACACCTCTTTCAGCTAATTCTCTCTCCTGAACCAGATTGGCAATTGAAATCGGCCTCGCTCTGTGCAGAATGTTCTACTCGGTTTCCTAGTTTTCGTACAACGTAAGTTACAAGTTCCTGTGTACGGTAGAAACATCCCTTGAACCTGGCAATGACGTGGGATGTTCCCTCACGCGGGATAAGAGGAGAGACACTTGTTCAGTTGCGATATCGAGCCTCTCCCGGGATTTTGCAGATTCAGTAACAAGATTTGTCACCATGCTTTGCAACAACTGAATCCTTTCAGCATGATCATTTGTAGTACTTGGAAGGAGCTTCGCCGAGGGCATGCTTATCCTTCTCCATCGTACGGGAAGATAGCTATCGGGTATTTGGAAACAGTTCCCAGTCGATAAGACTCGAAGAGCATGGCGGCAAAGAATTCCTGAGAACTCAAACTGGTGGCAGCTGCAACTTATGATGCCTTCGCGAGGCACCCAATACACCTTCCGACCTCCATCACCTTTCGTATGATGTCTCACAAGAAACCCATCATCCATTTGAAAAGATGCATAATGGGCTGCCAACACTAGTTGTTCTTGGAGCTTCGAGAAGGCGAAAGGAGTAAGGATGGTGGCAGCATGCGATTCCATTGGGGCGCCTGTTTTGAGGCTGATATTTTGAAGATTTTGTTGCATTGTTTGTTGTTCTCCAGCTTGATCTTTAAAATCCACAACAACAGCTACCTGATGCACACTTACACGTTATTTTATCAATAATTATCCTTAATTAACCATTTTCATTGATCAATGAAATGTTTATTATCTAAAAAAATATATTTTTAATCACAAAGAGGAGCTGAAAGAGATGAAGTATCAGACAAACAGTCATGAATTTCAAAACCGCACTGGATAAATATTGTCAAAATAGGTCCAATGTATCTAATGTAATGGAAACAGTAAGATAAATCTTCATACCTGTTCAATAAACTGAGCAAGTCGAGTCTGTGCACTCAAAAATCGCTGAATAAAAGCATTGATGGCTTTTGACTGGCCAATTGTTGACATTCCAGCAAAGAAATAGCTTCTCAAGAATGGTAATGCCCAAAGAGATCGCAAACTGTACAAGTTGGCTACGTGCCTATTAGTATGCAGACCAAAGGAATTCACCATGTCCCTCCACCCTATTTCAAAATCCTCAATTGACTCCAGATTATAGAGTCGACAGAATTCACTTTTCCACTCATTGTAACGTTCTCCAAGAATAGCATTAAACCATGATGGAAACTTCGCAACAATCATCCAAATACAAAGTGCATGCTTAGTAGTAGGCAGTTCCATCGCTATTGCATCTTTAAGACACACATTCTGGTCCGTTAATATTGTCTGTGGAGCCTTCCCATTCATGAATCCCATGAATGCCTTTCATAGTACAGTAGAAACAAACAAATAAGATAATTAAGAGTGATGAACTATTTAAATAAATGTCCACCCGTCAGCCACAATGAATGAAGAGGCAAATTTGAAACTAAAAATGTCAATGTCATGGATACGAAACTGCATCATTCCATAAAAGTAGATGAAACCTGAGCTAAGAAGGGAAGCAGATGCACTGCCAGATCCCTCAAAATTTTAATTATAATTAATTTATGAAAATGTGATGCAAGATTTAAGACCTAGTGTTAAATTGATAAGGATGAGTTTTGTATACATCATATCATCATTGAAGTCCCAGTAATGACAGCCTGACAGGCTGTGCATCCGTTTACTCACCTAACTATTCAAATTCAGATCAAACAATTAAATACTTTCAACCTTCTACTAATTGTGTTATCATTGAGAATACTTGTTTTATTTTCTAGACTTGAAGAGAAGGATAAGTAATATTATAAATACTAGAAAAAGTTGGCATGTGATACACTAGTTGACGAAGGAATAATATTGAAACACTAGTACCTTCAAAGCCCATGCAAACGATCTCAAATTCTCCTCCCGAAGAAGTACACAACTTAAGAAGCAAGGCATGCCATAGTTATTAATTCCAACCCATATCCCAAGTGGCATGTCAAATGCTGTCAATCGATGTGTGGTATCGAAGACCACAGCATCACCAAATGTCTCATATGCCTGAATGGATGATGCATATGACCAGGCAATGTTCTCTAACCTGTTGTTTGAGTCGATTACATACTCAAATTTGAAATTCGGATCTTTCTCTTTAATGTTTCTGCACATCCGCAATAAGTCAATGCTCTCTTCTTCATGATCTAATTTTCTAAATGATTGAAGTAGATTTCTTACATCCTTCTCAGTGAATGGCAAATATCCTGGCTCCACACCTTTCTCCAGCTCCATGAGCCTCATCATTTGCTGCACAGAAATTCCTGATTTGGCATACATAAGAATTCGACCCTTGTCAATCTCAGAAATTGTTCGATATGCTGGAAGGAAACGGACTTGGTTTGGTTCTAATAGTTCATGATTATGGTGGTTTGCAAAACCAGTGACACGCCACTCTGGTGGTCCTAGTTCCATTGTTTTGCTTATCCTCATATAAGCTTGACATCCACAACGAGAGGATTTTCTATTTCTCTGAGGCTTATTTTCGTTTGGTGTCTTAATAGGTGTGCTCCCAGCACGATGGCAAACAAAATAGCGCCTTGTGAGGCCTTTCCCAATCCCATCTTTTCCCTCTGTTCGGTGTCTTCGGATTGAGAAGCCACATCTCTTTGCAAATTCACTATAAAACTCATAAGCAGAGTCATGAGTAGGAAACCTTTGCCCTATATATGGAGCTGCATCATTACTTGAATCCAGGGACAGCCTGGTTTCATCAGGTGACTCCTCCGTGCTGCCAGTTTCGTCTAAAGATAAGGACTGTTGGTCAGAGGGATCATCATACACGACCAACAATGGTCCAGTATCTTCAGACATCATATCTCATTTAACTTCTTGAGTTCAAGTTAATACCCTGGCTTGAGATTTAGAAATCAGCAAACGAGAATGAGAATGGGGCAACACTTATCAATAAAATGAAAAGTTCAAAAGATTCAGCACTCTTCGTCTTTTATCTTAGGAATCTGAAGCAATGAGGAAGCAATAAAACCATGCCAAATGAGAATTTAAAGATTACAAGTGCAAACATTTTCAATTTGATCTCAAGAAGAACATGCCAAAGACATTGAGAGCCCGTTTGGTAACACTCTTACTTCTTGATTCACAAATCATGTTTCTCATCTGTTGTTTCCGTTTAGTCATTTTTAATAAGGAGAAATCGAACTAACTTTAGTACTGTTTCTTGTCTTTTTGCACTTTCTTTTTTATTTAAAAAAACAAATAGAAAGAGGTTTGGTGACCACTTCTTGTCTCTTGTTCTTTGAACGCGTATGAAAGTTATTTTTTAAAAGATTAAATACCCAAAATTTCTATGATTATATATAGTTGTGCATTTTTTATAAGTAAAAAAAAAAAAAAGATAAAACAATGGAGGAACAAGAAATAACACTTGAAATTGCTGTTTCTAAAATGTTTACGAATTTTAAAAACGTTTCTGACAAGTGAGATGAGAAATAAGTGCTGTTTGAATGCTTTTGTTTCTAAAAACTGAAAAGAAGAAACAAAAATGTGATCACACAGCCCGAGAAATGCCCTCCCAGAGCTCAAATATAGTGCAGACAGCTGGTAATGAATTCTCAAAAACGAAAATTTTTCCTTGCAAAACTGTTATATCATCATATTCAGATAACAGCCAGAATTGACCAAATGAACTAAAACCTTCAACTGCGGAGATCATAATCAAATTGGCACAAATTTTCAACAAGAAGAAGGCCTACACGTCTAATAATCATTCCAGAAAAAAAAATTAGCAATCTGGGTCAGGTGTGTATTTTGTAAAGAATCAAACGGACGGGCAAACAGATTCCTTTGAACTCATTCATGATTATGAATAGGGAGTGGGGGAAACTGGGATAAAGAAAGAGAGAGAGAGAGATTGTTTTTACCGGGATTTAAAGGTGTAGAGATGGCGCCACGAAGATTTGAAAGTGAAAGGAGCAGAGCCCTAATTTGCGCTGAAGGAGATCGGACCCTATTTATACTTCCTGCGCACTTTCTTATCCAACGCCTTTACTCTACTATTCTATTTCGTTTTATACCCTAATAAATAAATAAATAAATAAATAGATAATCTTATTATTATTGTTACTTTTTTTTTCAAAAAAATGTCATGTTTAGCAAGCTGTTTGAAAACATAATTTTTGAAACTGGGATTTACAGAAAATAAGGCTATCTTATTTAAATTTAATTTTATGTTTTCAAAAACAAATAATACAATAAATACAATAAATATTTTTTTTTCTCTCTTGTTCTGCATCCTTTTCCTTCATTCGAAATAATGTGAATTGATTTGGATGATCTTTTCTTTTCGTTCAATCTTCTACGAGAGGTAAAGTAAGAATATTAGTGTTAACATTTAGGTTTTTTTTTTTTTTTTTTTTTTTTTTTGCTTGTTCCACATTGCATAATTTTATTAGAAGTCAATCAATAGATGATCCATTGTTTGAAGAATATTCAGTTGATGACTTAGAAGTGATAGATGACGAGAATGTAGGGAATAGACGAGAAGTTTCCAATATGGATATGAGCCAAGCATCTATTGGTCAAATGAACACCGCAAGAGATGATATTGCAGGAGCTATGTGACTTGATTATAGTAATAAAGGCAATTTAACACTTCTTAGAATATAAAGTTTAATTATTCTATTTTTACTTCATCTAATATCTCATATTGTAAAGTGAAAAATTTGTAAGCTTGGTTAGAAACTTCAACCACAAATTCTTAGGGACAGAGGGAAGGATATGGTGATGCCATTTTTATTTACTATTTATTTTCCTATTTATATTAACAATATAACAATTTATTTTTTTTGTTAGACTATAAAATAGAAATTTTGTTATTATACCTAATTTTCTTCTACATTGGTTATTAATTAATACATATATAAAATACTTCATTTCTTTCTTATAAAAATTGTTAATAAGAAATAAGTAAAAAATAAATTTTACTAAGTACATATAACTTTATCCTGCATTTTCAAATATACAATCAAACACAATTTTCAAATTTTGAGTTCAAATCTAAAGTTTTGAAATTGAAACCAAATATGTTTTCATATACAGTGAAAATAAAGAATTTGTTTCATTTTCTGTGAATTCTTTGTTTTTAAAAATGAAATTTTAAATCACAAACCAAACAGCCTAATGTTGCATTTCACTTTTCAAATACGACTATTTTTAAATATAACAAAATAAATCAAAATATTTACAAATTATAACAAAATATCATAGTTTATCTACAATTGACCGCGATAGATCAAGATAAATTATTATATGTGTCTACCTCTATCATGATAGACAAGACTCAGATAGAAGTTTATCTTGGTCTATCGTGATCTATCATGTATAGATTGTGAAATTTTGCTATATTTATAAATATTTTCAAAGTTTTGTCATTCAAAATAATTTTTCTTTTCGAATATACTTTGGTAGTATATTTAAAAATTAAATTCTAATTTAAACAGTTTTTTAAAATGTGTTAGAAAATATATTTAAAAATTGTTTTAAATGACAAAACTGTAAAAAAAACCTTTACAATTATAACAAAATTTTACTTTCTATCAGTGGTAGATTGCGATAGATGTAAATAGACATTTATTAGTGTCTATCACTAAAAATGATAAATGTATAGATATCTATTTGGATTTATCGTAGTTTATCACAAATAGAAAGTAAAAGTTTTTTATATTTGTAAATAAGTTAGGTCATTTTTTTTAAGAAAAAATAAGTTAGGTCATTTTGTTATACTTGAAACATCTCGCATATTTATAGGACATAAAACTAATTATGATTGCCCATTCAATATTATGCTGGATATAAACTATCACTAATTAATCTATGAAATAATTTTATATTAATTATTTTTGTATAATTATTATTTTATAATACCATATAATACATAATATATTATATAATAAGTGTTTTAAGTTAAGAAAAATAAATTAAGTTCATAAGATGAAATACTATATTTGAGTTAATGTTTTTAATTATACATTTTAAAATTTTGAATTTCAAAAGAGAAATTCTTATGGATAGCAAAAAAATTGAAACTATTTATAAAATATAACAAAAAACTTAAGTGGGTAGTAGAGAATTTAATAGATTTTGCTATATTTTGTAGATAGTTTCAAGTTTTTGCTATATTTAAAAATGCCCCAATTCAAAATCTGGATAAACTAAAGAGATAAAAATATTTTCAAATTTTTAATTAATAAATTGGATCACAAAATCTAGAAATAATTTTTGAAAACAAAATTCAGATTATCTACTAAATGCATATTCACTAATTTTAAAACATAAAACAGAACTGGAGGCCCAATCTTCTTTATACCTTTTTTCTTTTTAATGAGAACATTTAGAAACAACAACTCAACCAAAGACAACAGTCGCCTCATAAATAACTGAGGCAAACCACTTAGGCATAAAAACACCCAACCCACCAACTTCTTCATATCCCATTTACGCTCGACCTAGGTCACACACAACACATCTGATCCTACCCAAGTAAAGTTGATCATTCCAAAAGGCCGATTAATCATGTTTGTTACTCATTTTAGAAATCTGATTCTAGAAACAGCTAAAAGCTGGAGAGATGACAATGAAAGTTGGAATTAGGTCGGTTGTCTCAATTGTTCTTGTAGAACGTGTAAAGCTATTTTTTTAGCAAGAACTCTTATTTGTTATTAGATAACACTTATTTTGTTTCTAAATTGAAGAAGAATCTCATTTCAACTTCTTACCTAGTTGAACACACATGTAATGTCTCGTTTCTCGACAATAAAGCATATTTCAAGAAATGGTTTTGAGATATGTTTAGCTAGTTAAAATAAACTTATATGAGCTAAGACCATTAGCATACAAATCAAAATGTTCAAAAAAGCAACTTTAATGACTAAAAGGCGAAGAATTTCTCCTGAAAATAATACCTATCTTTGACTTTTATATTTAGGTTACATTAATCTCAATGAGATCGAGAGATTGATAAAGAGTAGAATTCTAAATGAGTTAGAAATTGTCACTTTACTAGTATGTGAATCATGCCTTGAAGGCAAGATGACTGAAAATCCTTTTACTAAAAAATGTTATAGAGCCAAAGAAATCTTAGATCTTATACTTTCAGACCTTCTTAGTCCAATGAATGTTAAAGTCAGCGGAATTTATGAATATTAATCTCTCATAGATGATTATTCTAGATATGGTTATCTTTACCTAATGCAACGTAAGTTGAAAGTACATGAAAAGTTCAAGAAGTTTAAGGCTGAAGTTCAAAACTTGTTAGGTAAAAAGATAAAAACTCTTTGATAAGAGTGAGATGGAGAGTATATGGATTTGAGATTCCAGGACTATTTGATATAACATGGAATCGCATCCCAACTCTCACAATTTGGAACACCACAACAAAATGGTGCGTTAGAAAGGAGAAATAAAATCTTGTTGGACATGGTTCAGTCAATGATGAATTGACAGATTTCATTTGAGGATATGCAGTACAAATTGCAGTTTGCATTTTGAATGTCGATCCTTCAAAAAGTATTTTTTAAACACCTTTTGAACTTTGGAAAGGTTGTAGTTAGTTTAGGACAGTTTTGAATATGTGGTTGTCAAGCACATGTGTTGATCACCGATCCAAAGAAGTTGGAAGCACGTTCACAAGTGTGCGAATTTTAGGTTACTCCAAAGAGACAAAAGATGCTATTTTCTTCGATCCAACTGAAAATAATGTATTTGTATCGACAAATGTTACTTTCTTGGAGGAAGACCTCGTAAGAGCTCATAAGTCATGAATCAAAGTTGCATTAAATGATTTTTCCAAAGAAACTACTAAAACTTCAACAAGAGTTGTTGAAAACGCTAGCACATCAACAAAAGTTGTCGATATTGCTAGCTCATTAGCAAGAGTTGTTAATGAGGGCACATCAAGTCAGACACATCCTACTCAAGAGTCGAGGGAGCTTCGACATAGTGGAAGGATTGTAACCTAACCTACTCGCTATTTAGGTTTAACAAAAGCTCAAGTTGTCATATTAGATGATAACAATGAGAAACATTGACCTATAAGAAGGCAATGGTTGATGTGGACAAAGATGAGTGGATTAAAGCCATGAATCAAGATATCACTCTAATTCTGCCCGAGAACTTATATATCAACCTGATGAGGTTAAACCTATAGGTTGCAAATGGATCTACAAGAGAAAAATAGGTGTAGATGGAAATGTGCAGAGACCTTTAAAGCTAGATTGGTAGCAAAGGTTATACCCAGGTTGAGGGAGTGGACTATGAAGAAAGTTTCTCACCTATTGCTCCGATTAAATCTATTTGGATTCTCTTGTCCATTGCCACATATTACGATTGTGAAATATGGCAAATGGATGCCAAGATTGCATTTTTTAATGGTAATCTTGATGAGACAATCTACATAGCTCAACAAGAGGAATTTATCGAATAATGTCAAGAGAAAAAGGTTTGCAAGCTTAATCAGTACATTTATGGATTGAAACAAGCATCTCGATCTTGGAATATAAGGTTTGACATTGCAGTTAAATCTCATGTCTTGTATGTAAAAGAAGATCATCAATAGTTCATGGCTTTCTTAGTGCTTTATGTGGATGATATCCTACTCATTTTGGACTGATGTGGATTTTCTGACTACAATGAAAGAATGACTAGTTGTCCAGTTTCAAAATAAAAGATTTGGCTGAAGCAAAGTTTGTTTCATAAATCCAAATCATTAGGGATCAGCAGAATAAACCACTAACCTTGTCACAAACATCATACACTGACAAAATGCTTGTAAGATATTCAAAGCAAAATTTCAATAAATGTTTGCTACCTTTCAGGCATAATTTTTTTTATTAAAGAAACAATGGCCTAAGACACCTCACGGGGTTGAGGAGATGAGACAGATTTCCTACGCTTCTACTATGGGAAACCTTTTGTTTGGCATGTTGTGTACTAGGCCTGACATCTAACATGCAGTGGGAGTAGTGAGTAGATATCTTAGGAGACTATATTCTTGTATATGGTGCTAAGGATTTCATCCTTACAGCGAATTTCAAATTGATAAGGATTCAAGGAAATCAACATCAAGATCAGTGTTCACTCTGAATAGAGGAGCTATAATATGACAAAGCATTAAACAAGGTTGTATTGTTGATTCCACCATGAAGGCAGAATATTTAGTTGCTTGTGAAGTTGCTTAATGCTTTGTCAACTCTCTATTATAGGATTAGTATGGCAACACTAGAGCAGGTGAATAGGAGTTTTACAAATTAATGAAACTTTTTGACTAAATAGGCCCAATTAAACAAATTAACAAACTTTTTGCTAACAAGTAATTTAGACAAGAAATTCATATAAATGCATTCACATCAAAATGACTTATAAGTGACATAAACAAATTCAAGCACAAATTGTAGAAATTAATTTTATGCAATAAACTATATTAACAAATTAATTGCAAAACTAAATAGGAGAGAGATAGAGAAATTGACACCGATAATTTTATAGTGGTATGGCACAACTGGCCTACATCCACTTCCCAAGCTCCTCTGGTTATGTCACTAAAACTTCGAACTGACTCTTTTTACGAATTAGAGACAATCGCTACACTGCTCGTTTTACGAGTTCAAGAGTAAACTCAATCGTTTTTTCGGATCACGATCAAACCGTCACAAACAACTCTTTTAAAGATTAAGAGCAACCCTTTTAGCAATGAATTTTGAAATGAAGAACAAGACGAAATAACTCTCTCAAAGAGTAGATTTACAAATTTAAGCACTCAACAAATGAATCCTCATAATACAACTTTCTTAAGAATTATATGAAAAGAATAAATACTGAAGCTTGGAGAGAGCAACAATGGAAGCTTTGTAAGTTATGTGGAGAAGATGAAGTCTTTAAATAGAGAGGGGAGATTTTGAATTCTAAAATTAATCTGGTCCATTGGATATTATAAAAGAAAATTAAATGGTGAAGATTTAAACCTAACTAGTTGTTAGACAAAAACAAAAAAAATAATAATATAATAATATATATTTTTATAAAATCATTTCTTTTAAAGCCCAACAAAAACAAGTCAAACATCTTTAAAAAAACTAATTGTTAGACACCATAAAATAATATTAAAATATTTTTTTAAAAAAATAATATTAAATATATTTCCTTTTTAAAATAAAATAAAATTCATTTTTTTTAAATAATATTAAATTCATTTTTTTAAAAACAAATCTAAATAATTAATCATGCATTCCTCCTTCATTTGCTCTACATGTCACTCACTAATTCAAACCAATTTGATCATTTACGTTACTATCTCAAGTATTTTTCCATTAAGCTTGTTTCGATTATAACTTCTTCGTTTGAACTCCGATTTGGGCAATTCAAATTGCGTTGGATTCATAATTCTGAACTCTACACAATAGACTCACAAAAACACTAGAATTTTTAATAAATAAAATCAGACTTGTTATGTAACTCCCCGAATTACCAAACTGAACCAGACCGTTACTTAGTTAAAACCAGTAAAATTAGTTTTGAAAGAAGGATGTAAAACAAAACAAATACTGTTATTTATTCAAAATAATCGTTTAAAAAGGTCATCAAACAAATACTTATTAAAAATAAAAAGATGTACCTAAATAGGATCCCTAAAACAGTTTTCTTAATCAGATAATTACGACAAATAAAATAAAACAGATAAACAGTTAAGGCGCCAGAATAAACGTAAAGTGGAAGCAAAAGGTCTCATGGTCCCCCACAGGTATGGTCACTGGTTCTTCTTGTTCCACAAAAACTGAAAATATAAAGGAATGAGACGACATAGAGTCAAAAAGCACCAAAGCATAATGCCTCAAGATTGGGAGCGTATCTGTCACCACGGTGCCTGCCTTCTCTACCTCTTGCCAGTTGGTGGCAAAAACTCGGCTCTGCTGCCTATTTTCACCTCCCTAAGATGTACTAGCTGACTGAATCCTGGCAGCTGTTGAAGAATTATTAGGACAACTGTCAGCCATGTGCTCCGGTTCCTTGCATGCAAAGCAAACCTTAGTCCCAATCCAGCAGAGACCTAAATGTCTCTTTCCATATTTACGGCAAGACGATGTCTCTTTCACAGTGGCACCGGCCTCTGCTCTCGATAGTGACACAGTGTCCCTCTTCTCCTCGGACTCTTCCGTGGAACTTCCATTGGCTTATCCTCAACCTTTCTCTTTTGTCCCGAGGAGGGTTCCTTCTCTAACGACTTTTCTAGAACATCATTGTCTCGATCGCTTGCGTTAATAGCATGACGGAGGGCTTCTACCTGAGTGGTAGGATTAAATGATCTGACAAAGCCTCAGAGGTTCTTCCTCAGGCCCCTCACAAACTTCTCAGCACGGGCCACCTCTGTTGCAACCAACTCTCGAGCAAAATGAGATAGCTGTCAAACTCCTGATCGTAGTCCTCCACTGACATTTGCCTTTGCTTCAGGTCTAAAAATTTCTGACGCTTGGCATCATGATGATTAGTAGAGAAGAACTTCTCATAGAAGCACTCCTTGAAATGCGCCTAAGTAATATTACGGGGATTACCGCCCAACATTCCACAAGACAATGGCTCAGTCCTTGAGCATAAACGCTGCACACTGGATCTTCTGATTGTCCGGACAATTCATATAACGAAAAATGTCCTCGATCGAAGACAACCACAATTCTGCTTTGGAAGGGTCCTTCAGTGACCCATCAAACGTTTCAGGATCATACTTCCAAAAATCTCTCAGATGATTTGCCTTTGCCGAAAGGCGGTCCGGCAGGTTCTTGGGTGCCACTGGTGCAGCCTGATCTGGGACAGGTGTGACCGGGCCCATCTAAAACTGTGCCAAAGCTGCTGTTACGACCGTTGCAATAGTTTGCCAAAATTGTGCTGTTAGAGCAGCCAAGTCGGCTTGCGTGATAGGTACGGCGGGGTCCACAGCTGGCTCAACAAGTTGACCTCGACCTGCTCCTCGTCCATCCCGTTCACCTCTCCTAGCACCTCGACGTGGCAAAATTTCCTAAAACCATCACCACATCATAAGAAGCAAAGTCTACCAATGATCCACGTTATTTCCAGTTTACAGGCAGTAAATAAGCATCACCAAAAGCTTAATTAAGAAAACGTACCTGGCGAGGACAAATGAATCATAGTGACCATAGGGACCTAAACCATAGACTTACACCGTAAGTCAGTCTGCAGAATCTAAAACTTAGGCTCTGATACCAACTGTAACGCTCCGAATTCTCAAACCTAACTGAGCCGTTACTTAGTTAAAACCAGTAAAATTAGTTTTGAAAGACGAATGTAACACAAAACAAATATTGTTATTTATTCAAAATAATCATTTAAAATAGGCCATCAAACAAGTAGTTATTAAAAATAAAAAGATGTACCTAAACGGGATCCCTAAAACAGTTTTCTAAATCAAATAATTACGAAAAATATAATAAAACAGATAAACAGTAAAGGCGCCAAAATAAACGTAAAGCGGAAGCAAAAGGTCTCATGGTCCCCCACAGTATGGTCACTGATTCTTCTTGCTCCTCGCCAGTCCCTTCTTACCTTTGCCTGAAACACGACAGAGAAAGGATGAGTATAAAAATATACCTAGTAAGGGACCCACTACTGATCCCACTAGGTGACCATTAACTATCTTTAATAACTTGTACTCTACGACACACAGTCAATTGGTTTGGTAGAAACGCCCATACAATCCAATGCCAGGGTCGTTCTAGCAAATCAGTGGGACCACATGCAAAAGCAGTCATGATTGAACAATATGCCACACAGGCTTGTTAACCAACTGTATCGGAACAATACGCCACACGGATTTATTAACCGACCCTGTCGAAACAATACGTCACACAGACTTATTAACTGATCCTCGTGACATATGTCGCACAGGCTTGTCAACCCGTCCCACCACAAAGTACACGAAGTTATTAGATAAAGTTAACAGACACCATATCCAACAAAACCAAATCAATAAACATAGTGATCACAACAACAGTTTAATCCTCATGTAACAGTTAACATAATTCAATAGAACGACAGGTCATGCATAATCCACCCAAAAAGCTATACAAGAACCCAAAGTTAACGCCACAATGTAAGCAAACCAACCATCTTTCACACCTTATTAGCCAAAGGCGTGGATTCAGTAAAAATATCTCTTACCTCAAATTACAGAAATTTCCTTAGCTCGAAGTAGCCTCCAATTGACCCTAAACACACAAAATTTGTAATTAATAAATCCTCCCCGTAAAGAATTATTAATTAATTCCACTCATTCGATAATCGCTCCTAAACTCACCAATCAAGACGAAAGCTTCAATTAATTTGTGGGAAAACTCCTACGATTTAAATCCACAAAAGCTTCAACTTTCACCTACACATAATAATTTAGTTAACAACTTTTTCCATAAAATTATTAATTAAATAACCACAAGCTTTCAATTTGGTTCCATACCAAACTTACCAATGGATTGACGAAAACCAAGTCGATACGTGGAGAAAATTCTAGAGTCGATTACACCACAAACTCTCCAAATTGAACCTTCAATCAATACAAGAAACACCCAAATTAATCCAAGATATAACCTCAAATAAATCTTTATTGGGTACTCTAAAATCAAAATTAATTTATCCCTAAACCATACCAAACACACCCACAAACAGCAGTGACAGCGGTGCTCGGTGGTGACAGAAGGTGGCACGACACAGGGAAGACACACCGCCCCTCCGGCTGCCGCGCATCACTCCACGCTCAGCGACGCCGAGTAGCCCCCGTCGCGCCCCTCTTCGGGTCGTTAGTCGCGCCTCCCTGACGTCACGTTGCAGCCACTCGCAGTCGCGTCGTGCTCCGCTCCGTGTCGCTCAGCCACGCCGTCGGGCACCCTAAGCCGAGCCGTTATATGCCTTCCTTGTGTCGTACCGCCTTCTGTCACAGCCGAGCACCACCGCCACTGTTGTTTGTGGATGCGTTTGGTATGGTTTAGGGAGAAATTAATTTGAATTTTAGAGTACCTAATAAAGATTTATTTGAGGTATTATCTTGGATTAGTTTGGGTGTTTCTTGTATTGATTGAAGGTTCAATTTGGAGTGTTTGTGGTGCAATTGACTCTAGAATTTTCTCCATGTATCGACTTGGTTTTCGTCGACCCGTTGGTAAGTTTGGTATGGAACCAAATTGAAAGCTTGTGGTTATTTAATTAATAATTTTATAGGAAAAATTGTTAATTAAATTATTATGTGTAGGTGAACGTTAAAGCTTTTGTGGATTTAATTCGTAGGAGTTTTTGCACGAATTAATTGAAGCTTTCATCTTGATTGGTGAGTTTAGGAGCGGTTATTGAAGGAGTGGAATTAACTAATAATTCTTTATGGGAAGAATTTATTAATTACAAGTTTTGTGTGTTTAGGGTCAATCGGAGGCTACTTCGAGCTAAGGGAATTTCTGTAATTTGAGGTAAGGGATACTTCTATTGAATCCACGCCTTTGGCGAATAAGGTGTGAAAGATGGTTGGTTTCCTTACATTGTGGCGTTAACTTCGGGTTCTTTTATAGCTTTTTGGGTGGATTATGCATGACCTGTAGTTATATTGAATTGTGTTAACTGTTACATGAGGATTAAACTGTTATTGTGATCACTATGTTTTTTGACTTGGTTTTGTTGGATATGGTGTCCGTTAACTTTATCTAATAACTTCGTGTACTTTGTGGTGGGACGGATTGACAAGCCTGTGTGACGTATGTCACGAGGGTCGGTTACTAAGTCTGTGTGTCGTATTGTTCCGACAGGATCGATTAACAAGTCTGTTTGGCGTATTGCTCCGATAGGGTCGGTTAACAAGCCTGTGTGGCGTATTGTTCTGACATTACTGCTTTTGCATGTGGTCCCACCGGTTTGCTAGAACGACCCTGACATTGGGTTGTATGGGCGTTCCTACCAAACCAATTGACTGTGTGTCGTAAAGTACAAGTTATTAGAGAGAGTTAGTGGTCACCTAGTGGAATCAGTAGTGGGTCCTTTATTGGGTATATTTTTATACTCATCCTTTCTGTATTGTGTTTCAGGCAAATGATAGAAGGGACCGACGAGAAACAAGAAGAACCAATGACCATACTGTAGGGGGACCATGAGACCTTTTGCTTCCGACGTTTATTCTGGCGCCTTTACAGTTTATCTGTTTTGTTTTATTTGTCGTAATTATTTTATTTAGAAAACTGTTTTAGGGATCCCGTTTAGGTACATTTTTTTTATTTTTAATAAGTATTTGTTTGATGACCTTTTTAAATGATTATTTTGAATAAATAACAGTATTTGTTTTATTTTACATCCGTCTTTCAAAACTAATTTTACTGGTTTTAACTAAGTAACGGTCGAGTTTGGTTTGGGAATTCGGGGCGTTACATGTTATCATCAAAATATTGATTAATTAATTACTTAAAATTAATTAATTTGAGAATACGTGGGTTAATGAATATTGGTTAATTGAATTAAAATAGATCAAATAATTACTTTCATATCATTAGAGCTTCTAATATGTAGGTCCATTAGGTCCAATTTCTAGCTCACAAAGAATAGTAACGAGGAATGATTTGAATTGTTCAAATTGTTTGAGGAATTATATTCATTTGATTAATATAAACTATAGTGTATTTTAATACATTATAGGATATAATTAATTATAGATACGATCTATAATCCAAACTATATAATGAGAGAAATATATATTTAAATGAGATTCAAATATTAAATTCATATGGAACTATAGTATAAGAGAAATATACTTGAATGAGATTTGAATATTAACATGAATTGGATTCATATAAGAACTACAATATGGTAGAAATATATTTGAATGAGATTAAAATGTTAATTACATATAAATTGCATTCATATAGAACTTTAGTGTAAGAGAGATATATGTTGATTAATTAACTTTATATTAAATATGATTTATTAAAAGGTTATTTAATTCATTGACTAATTAATTATTAATTAGTTAATTATTAGATGAAGAATAGTGGAATGGTTGGAGAGAGGGATCACCCCTCTCCCTATAAATCTATCATTTAATACCCTTTTATGGTTAGTGGTTCATTGTGGAAAAAAAAATCCTAGCCTTCACTCTTAACACTTTTATCTCTAACTCTCGTACTCTCTCAAGAACTCATTTTACCTATCTTCCTCTTCCAAGGTACTAGAGCCCACACATCTACCTCCTTGGAATCCTGCATAATAGCAAGGAAGCCCTTGTGGGGGTATCCGTGTTCAATGAAAAGTTCGAGTTGGTTCGTGACTACAGGAGAAAAAAATGTGAAGAAAGGGAAATCATCAAGGATGAGTTGTATTTTCCCTTCTCCTTCTTCTAGCATGTTTAGGTTCGTTATGTGATGTTTATCCTCGCTAATGTATAATTAGTGTGTTGTTTTTGTTTGTATAAAAACCATTTTTAGTATTACACATTGATCCCATGCTTCAGCGGGAATTCGACTTCCTTCGGGCTGAAGGTGTTAGGTGGCATAGGCTTTCAGAATTCGAAGGTATTTAATCAAGCTCTATTGGTTGACCAAGCTTGGAGGATTATTTAAAATCCTTCTTCGCTTGTGTCCAGTGTGTATAGTCCAACCTGTGTGGAGGAGTGTTGTATGTGGAAGAAGTGTGCTTTCGAGAGGTATCCAACGACCTATTGGGATTAGGGAGGATACATACATTTTCCAACAACCTTGAATCTCGAGCAGAGGTTTCTTTCAAACCTATCAGCCCAATAAGGTCTGATGTGGTTGGATGGGCAATTGGATATTAAGGAAAAAATATGAGAGTATTTGTGGGAGGAAGATATTCATCAAATCCTGAGCATTCCTATTTGTCGTACTAGATTCCTAATAATTGACGTTAACACTTTAACAAAAATGGTTTTTTTTTTTTAGGAAAATTTGGAAGAATGACAGATTTTAAGGGAATGGGTAGAAAAATGACAAAAAAAAATTTAGAATAAAAAAATAACAATTTCGTTGATAATCAAGTGCATGGTCTTTTTTATATTCCAAATTTACCCTTATTGGGACCAAATAATCAACTTAAATTATCTAAGATAGATTGTAACTATTTTACTTAATCTCTAATATTTTATCTAAAAATTGAGATTTAGCTTGTAAATCTAGTTTATGTTATCTTTACGAATATATCTTTTCATTAAAGAATTAAATATTATACAAAAGTACATATTATTATTATTCTTTATATAAGATAATTAGGGTTAACTTGAAATGCGTGAAAATTTTAAAACAAAAAAACAAAATTTTCCTAACCTCTTCTTCCTCTTCATCGTGCAGCCCCCTCCCTTTCGTTTTCTTCTTCGCGGTTTTCTTCTTATTCGCACGACTGACCAAAACTTAAAGAAAAAGAAAAAAAATCATAATCTTCTTCTTCCTCTTTACCGTCCGATTCCCCCTTCATTTTCTTCTTCGCACGCCGGCTAGTCGAGCTCCACCACGCCGGTCTCTCTCACTTAGCCTCCGACGATACTCCACGCGCAACAGACAAACGAGCCGATCTGGACAGCAGGCTTCCTAGCTTCGCCACCACAAGCTGAGTCGTAGCCACCTCTGTCACTGTCGTGCGTCGTCGCTGCCGGTTAACTTGCTTGGTGTGGTGTGAGTTGTTTAGTTTTGAATTTTTAATATGATTTTTTGGATACCCATTAAAGAATTATTTGAGGATTTATTTGGATTAAAGTGGATGTTTATTATTTTGACCGAAGATTTCGATTTGGAGTTTATTTTGGAAATTAATTCAAAATTTGGTAAGCTAAAGAGGTTCAAAATTTTTCTATTGACAAATCAACAATGGAATGTCACATTCGTCTTTTTCTCAACAAACTTTCATTTGTTTCCATTGTCATTGTCGCTCTCACCCATATCTTCCTCTTGCCATTTCAATCCTCGCGAAACTCGTCTCCATTGACAAGAAACTTAGCCATGAGGTATAGTGTTCGGTTGTCATCTTGCCACTACTATAGTTAGGTGAGTTTAATTCTTTTATACTCTCGATAAAATGAATTACATTGTAATTCATTTTTTATGTCAAACTTATCTTACTTTACTTTCTTCTACTCAAATAAAGTTTTCGTATTTAAATTAGTAATTCTTTTGTTTCTTTTATGTTTATTTTTTATTTTATTAGGTTATTTGAATAACACTGTAATTTTTTTTGTATGATTATTTTTTTTATTTTGTTAGGTTAGTCCAGACAAAATTAAACTTGGTTGTTTCATTGTTTTTTTCGTATAATCATTTTTACACAAATATTTTTTAGATTCAACGTTTCTAATAATTCAAAATTTTTATTTTTGGTTTTAATTATAATTTTAAATTTATTCGTATTTTGAGAATCAAATTTTTTAGTTTGTTAGGAGTTTGTACCATCAAAATTGTTGTGATTTTAAAAATAAATATTTTTGCAATAAATTAATAGTTGGAAAATTTAGTTGTTAGGATTTGAATTTAAATTAGTTAAGAATATTTTGATCCGTCGTTAATTTATAATTGATAATATTTAAATTCATTTTGACATTTTTATAATTTTAATTCTTTTTTGCTATTTGTCAAAAGTAAACTTTAAATTTTGCTATTTATTTGATCGATTTTTTTTTTAATATTAGAAGTGCCTATATGCTTTACTCAAATCTTAATTTGGATTCTCCCTCGGTTGCTGGTGATTTTAGTAGAAAGTGGTGGAACAAGTTTTGACAATATATACTTCCCCCAAAGATTAAAATCCTCTTATGGAAGGCTTGATTGAGAAAGTGAACCATGCCTTATCCAAATATAAGTGTGTAGCAGCTATTTGGGACTATTCTAATGTCTTCAAGAGTCTAAGGATCTCACGATTCGTGATTTATTGGTGCCGCAATAGATCGACAAAGTGATTGAAACTCTTTTGTAGTTTGAGGTTATATCTTGAAAATTTTGAGAGGATCGAAATAGAGTTATCAAAGAGTCCAATTATGTCGATCATCTTGAGAGTTGAAGACCTCCCAATATGTTACCGAGATTTATTAAGCCGCAAGGCTTGATAACCGTGGTGCGACTACTTGGGGGGCATCAAGGAGTTGGAAGGGGAGGCAAGTAGTCATGCGATCGGAGGGAATCCATGATGGAGCCTAACAATTAAAAATGGCCTGAAGTTGAACATTGATGAGATGCGTCATCTCAATAGATCGAGGGTTGGCTTGGGCAACAACTCATTCTTTGTATTGCATGAGTGGTATGGATAAGGAAACTGAGGAGACTTTAGATTTCTTCCTTTAGCTTTATTTTTCGGGTTTGAGGTTGGCTGAGGAGATGGGATCCTGGGGAATCTTATGTATTGAATTTAATGTTCAACTGGTGGTAAAGGAAATTCATTCATTGAATTTTGCTCTTGCCTTTTAGAATTACTTATATTTAGATCTATGCTTTTCTGCATAGGATGAGGATTGACCAAATATTGTAATAGGGTAACCTAGCAGCTCATGCGTTTAGCTCTTGTTCTTCACTTGTTTGGACCTGTGATTCCTTATTGGCTTTCTTGTATGGTTGAGGCTGAGGAGTAGGTTGGTTGTTTGAAGTTAATTTTTGTGCGATTAGTTTTCAAACTCTGCAGGAAAATAATGCCAGGGTAAATTGTTTATTATGCATAATACCAAAAGAATAACCTTGAAGCATCTAATGAAAACTTTTGATAGTTTGGCTCCCAACTCATCCATACATCTTAATTTAAAAGCCCGATGTACCCAAAATAATAATAATAATAATAATATAAATAAAAAATACAATCAGATGTGATCAAGCTTCAGCTACAATTAAACTGAGGAATCCTGGAGCCTCTGAACACTGCCCATTAAAGTACATCATGAAGCAAAACTCTAAAAACAGCATAATGGTGGTTTAAACTTTTTTCACCCTGCAGTCTCTGAACACTGCCCAATGCCCCGTTGCTAGGATTTGGGAACGCATAAAACACACGCCTAACACGTTGATGAACCAGCGCCATTGCACACCTTTAACCAACAAAAGAAACATCAAAAAAACAAATGGTTTATCTAAACGACTTAAAGTCTACGTTAGGATACACACTAACAAGGACGGTGAAAAGTATAGACAAAACTCAATAACACTAAAATATGGAAATATATGAAAAATATGATATAATATCATAAAAAAAAGTAAACGTAACCAACCTTGCTTTTCGAGAGAGCTAGTCTCTTCCAAATTTCCTAAAGGACATCCTACAATATTTTTTACACTCCTCTCCCACCCGCACTCCCTTTGTTTAGAATTATAAGCCCTCACCTTCTATCTAATTATTAATATCTTCCTTCTAATAAGCAAACAAATTGTTGAAAAGGGAAATTAGGGTTTATGAATTATTAGTATTTTCCATTATTATTTTTCTTTTTGGTATTTTCCATTTATGGATTTTCCTTCTGTGGTTTCTTTGAGGTCTATTTATTCCCTATGTAAAAAATTACTATGTACTCTGAATTATTATAATTTTATTTAATAACGTAGAAATTTCAACATGGTATCAGAGCTTTAGGTTTTGTCTCGTTGAACCCTAGCCGCCATATTCTATCCGTTCTCTGCCTCCATCGACCGTCGACGAAAGTAGACCCGTCGTCCATTAGAGTTTTGAGTATAGTTGTTATGTCGCATCTCAGTCGCCTATCGCACTCTTCTAACCCAAATCAGTCTGATGCAAACGGTGCAAGATAACCTTAGTTTTGCACCAGCCCCACTCTCAACCATAGTTGCCACCGCCAACTACCGCGCCATCGAAATCGTCGCAGCTGTCGGATCTACCATTTTTTTTCAACTGCCGATACTGCTGCTACCATCCAAATCTGTCGCACGGCCAGATCTATGTTCGTAGTCTTTGTTATGTTTCAAACCAGTAGTTCATGGGTTTTGTTAAAGATCTCTCTATGAGGATATTTGTTCTTGCCCAGAAGATCTTGTTTTGTTCTTCGGAGGTGTGTTATAGATCTCTATACGAGGATCTATGTTTCTCTCCTAGAAATTCTTGATTTGGATTTGTGTTGCCTAGAAGTTCTTGTTTTGTTCTTTGTAAGTTCTGTTATAGATCTCTAAATGAGGATCTATGTTTCTATCCCAAAACTGTTCTTGGTTTTGTTCTTCGTGGGTTTGTGTTTGCCTAGAAGTTCTTGTTTTCGTTCTTCGTGGGTTTTTTGGTTCTATCCCAGATCTGCTGATTTGATTCGGAAGTTTTCTTCGCAAACTCAAGTTGTTCGTGATTTTACCACCTTGAGTTTGAGGGAGGGTGTTGAAAAGGAAAATTAGGCTTTATGGATTATTAGTATTTTCCATTATTATTTTTCTTTTTGGTATTTTCCATTTATGAATTTTCCTTTTGTGGTTTCTTTGAGGTCTATTCATTCCCTATGTAAAAGATTATTATGTATTCTGAATTATTATAATTTTATTCAATAACATTGAAATTTCAACACATTATTCTAATACATCTCTAACTAGGGGTCTTCTAATAACCATACTAATAGTTCTAATACATTTCTAACTAGGGGTCTTCTAATAACCATACTAATAGTTCTAATACATCTCTAACTAGGAATCTTACCATCTGAATTATAGTCATCATGATTCCAATGTTGCAGTAGAAAAAAGCTCAATCTAGAATGGAGAGGAATCTCCCTCTCTAAAGGTGGCAGATCGACCCTTGCTCAATCAGTCTTGAAATAGCCTCCCTCGCTATCTGTTTTCTCTTATGCAAGCCCCGGTAGCGTCTGCAAGTCAGTCGCTCACCTTGTTAATTGGGAAACTACCTCTCTCCTGATATGTCATGGAGGCCTTGGAATTGGCTCGCTTCACCAAAAAAACATTGTTCTCCTCGTGAAATGGTTGTGGAGGTTTTGTAAAAAGGAAAACGCTCTTTAACGGCATGTTATCGTGGCTATTTATGGTTTGGAAGCGATGGGTTGGTCTACTAAACTGCCGAGAAGGGGAAGGTTTTATAGACTTTGGGTTGGTATTTCGAAGCATAGGAAGCTTTTCTTCAAGGTCACGGCTTTTATTTTGGGGGATGGAAAAAATATTAGATTTTGGAAGGATAGTTGTGCGATGCTCAACCCCTCTCTGAAATTTTCGAATATTTTTTCCTTGTCCATGAATAAGGAGGCCTTTATTGCCAATTTTTCGTGTACCACCAGCCTCTCAAGGAACTTGGGCCTTAGAAGGAATGTTTTGGACAGAGTTTGGCAATGTGACTACTATTTTGGAAATTCTTCACTTTTGGGTTCCGTAGGGCAGGTGTGATAATCTTCATTGGAAGCTTGATGCTTAGAGAAACTTCACAACGAAGTCTACTTTCCTGAACTTAACTAAAAGAAATCCCCCTATCGTCTTCCCTCTAGTGCATAGCATTTGGAAGATTATAATTTAGTCCCTGGTTTATAGAAGCCTTAATACTCAAGATAAGATCCAAAGAAAACTCCAGTATGCCTCTCTTAGCCCCTCTGTCTGCCATCTTTATCTTAAAAACGAGGAGACTTTGGACCATTTATTATTGCACTGAAACTTCTCTATGAAAGGGTAAACTGTCTTGTTCAAAATTTTCAGTGTGACTACCGTCTTCCTAGCAAGGTTGATTGTTGGATGGTTGAACGGTTCAATAGTAAAGATTTTGGTCCATAAGGGAGTATCCTTTAGAGATGCGTCACCTGGAGTGTGGGTGCTTTTGTGGAGCATTTGGAATGAGAGAAATAGTAGAAAAATCTGATTCTTTTTATTCTTTTTGGATTGTGGTTCAGCACCCAGCTTCTTGGTGGAGTACTAATTACGCCAAATACTTTTGTAATCATACTCTTTCAATGATTTTTAACAATTGGAAGATCCTTATTCTCTAGCTTCTCTTGGAGAGGGTCCCCTCGACCCTTGCCCTTAGGCTGTCTTTTTTTTTTCGTTATCTTCAATACAATTTCTGTTTCTTATCAAAAGCAAAAAAAAAAAAAAAAAAAAAAAGTCAATCTAGAAGATATGGCCCTAACATTATAGGGTGCACACACACCAGCTAAGTAAAAAAGACTAAACATCAAGATACAAGGATACAAATAATGAAACGTTATATGCATAGAAATCTTGAAGACTAGGGATCAGTTGTGATAGGAAACCAGATGGAGATCTTATTGAAAAGAAATGCCCTAAGACAAATTACAGGCACCAATGAACAAGACAAGTACAATTTCTCTCACTCTCGAGAGAAGACCTTTTCCCTAACAACCGACTAACTAACTTTCCCCCCTTCTCTTTCACTAAAATATCTCCCCCCTTCTACTAAAGTCCCCC
>JBBPDJ010000023.1:16975646-16999141 GCA_037974625.1 Cucumis cinereus
TATTTTTGTCAATAGTTTCAACTCAACCTCTTTTTTGTCAATTCTTTTTAAAAAACCATTATTTTAAAAATTAACCCTAATTAACGAGTTATCTCAATTAAATATGTATACCAACATATATATTTAATATCTTGATCCATAATCCATCAAATCACATTTTTTTTTCCTTAAATCCAAATTAAAATAATTAACATCCACAATCAAATTAATTTTAATAAAACCAACATAACACTTAATTAATTTAAGATAATTAAGATAAAATTACCTCAAATTTGGATGTAACACTTTTATTTATGAATAAGACCATTCGAAAAAAAATGAGGAGCGTGAAGATTAAAAATAATTCTAAAATGAATTATAAAAAATCAAGATTTTAAAATCAAATATAGATATAACGTGTGGAAATGATTGAATTGGTTATTGTGATGAAAAACAATAATAATCAAGATTTTAAAACCAAAGATAAATTAGAGGCAGTTGCAATGATTTAATTGTCGTGATGAGAATAAAGTTACTCCATATATCTATATATCCACAAAATAAAATGTGTGCGATAATGTAGTATAAATTATATATCATTATAAAATAATGATTAAAAGAACACAAAGTTTGGTAACTTAGTTGCTACGTTTGGGAGGTAGTCGCTCAGGAATGATAATTTTACTAATATAAAATCAAACAATGACAACGTTGTAATTATATGTAAATAAACGACAATTATAGTATCACTCGAATAGACCAACTTAGGACCTGTTTGATAACATTCTCGTTTCTTATTTCATGTTCATGTTTCTCATTTTTTAAGAAATGGAATTTTTTTATAACTATTCTTGTTTCTTGTTTCTAAAATTTGAGAAATATTCCTTAAAAATGGGTTAAAATTGAGAAACGATAAAAAAATAGTTTCTCATGTTTCTGTTTCTATTTTCATTTGATCATTTTAATAAGTAATAGAATATGAGTTTTGTTGTATTGGTATTAGACACCCATGATAATTATCTTCCTCTTGCAAGTAATATGTTTGGATCCCACTTGAAATAATTTTTTTTTTTACATTTTCAATTTTTTTTTTTGAAGAAATTGTTTCACTGCATTTCTTTATTTTTTTTTCTTTTTCTTTATTAGTTTTTTTATTTACAAAATTCTCAAATATTAATATTTTATTTTATTTTTTTAATTTTCTTATATTTAAACTTATATATGATTTTATTTTTTAATATGTCTATTAATTTCTTTATATTTCAAATTTATAATTTTATTTATTTTTTAATTTTATATTTGTTTCCATATTTTATAATTTTATAATTAATTTTGTTATTTACAAAATAATTCTACTACATTTATATTTTATTTTAATTTTGAATTTAAAATTATCTAATATTTAGATTTATATCTTATTTTCATTTTCAATATGTATTTTTTTTATATTTTACTTTTTGAGTATTAATTCTTGCAATATGTGTGTTTATACATTATTTTAATTCTAATACTTTTAGTATATGACCTGAAATATGGTAGAAATTTTTTTTAAAAGAAAATCGAGTAGAATTTTACAATATATAAATGAGAAATTATTATGCATAGCAAAAAATTGAAACTGTTAACAAAATATAGGAAAAAACTTAAATGAGTTAGGGATAATTAAATAGATTTACTATATTTTGTAAATAGCTTCAGTTTTTCCTATACTTGAAAATGCCCATATATAAATGTTTATGACTAAGAAATTCATTTAGCTTAATTTAAATATTTTACAATGCTATATTTACATAATTATATAATTAAGTTGAATTCGACTCGACATCATTTAAGACAAATGACTTGAGTTAGATATGTTAGTGTCCATTTAATTTGGACAACATATTAAAAATATTATATAACTTTGTTATTATGTTTTAGTTTTCATAAACTTATATATATATATTAGTGTTAGTGTCCATATAGATATATGTGTATATATATATACACATATACACACACATATATACACATATATATGTATATATATGTATACATTTAAATAAATTATTGTTGCAAACAAAAGGAAAAAAAATTAAGAAACAAGAAACAGAAAACATGAATAGTTATCAAACATAGTCTTGAATCTTCTTCTCAAAACAGAAAACGAGAAACAAGGAACAGTAAAGAGAAACGTTATCAAACGGACCCTTAGTGAATGATCACTTAAGCTTCCTCTAAATGTGAGGCTTCCTCTCAAAGAGAACCTTTATCTTTCTTCCTTTGAATGAAGACCACTTCACTTAATAAACTTACGCACCCTTAAGTATGAGAATCTCTTCACAAGATATAGTAGCACAATTCAAATATTATCTTTTAGGAACTAATTTTGATGATCTTATAATAATATTTGCGAGATTTAAATCATCAATTTTTCAAAAAAACAGACATAAACATCATCTTATTATTGTTAAAAATCTGATAGGATTTCTATCTCGAACGAGACACAGTTACTCTATTTTTCAAAAATCTTATTTCTAGACATCGAAGGCTAATAGCACAAGACCAACGTTATAAACAAATTTTAAATTTACACATTTCCAAGTATATGGACTAACTATATGACAAACTATGAAATTACGTAACTGAAAACAATATTTTTTTTAATTAAAAATGAAAACAAAATAGACTTAAATTAAATATTTAAAATGTAGACGTCTCACTTTTATAGAAAATATAAAGGGTTGACTAGAATAGCAAAATTAAAATTATAAAAGTGACAAAATGAATTTAAAATTATTAATTACGAATTAACGATCAAAATACCTCTAACCAATTCAAATTCAAATCCTTACCACTATTAATTTATTCCAAAAATACTTATTTTTAAAATCTTTTATTTGATTCTAGGATCTAACCTCCTAACAAACTAAAAGAGTTGATTCTCAAAATACAATAAAATTAATATCAAAATCAAAAATAAAAATTTTGAATTATTAAAAATGTTAGAATCTAAAAAATATTTAAATAAAATGATTAGATGAAAAAAAAAACAAAACAAAAAAAAAGTTTAATTTTGGTTTGAACTCACCTAACCGACATAAAAAACAATCATAAAAGAAAAAAGAAATTACAGATAATTTTACTAAGATAACTAATAGTAAGGTAAGATAAGTTAGCAGAAAAAATAAATTAGAATGTAATTCATGTCAAGGAGAAGAAAAAAAAACAAAAATTACAATGTAATTCATTTAACGAAAAGAGAAAATAAACTCATCCATAGTGACGTGGCAAGCAATCGGCACAACCTAGTATGTCAATCAGTTAAGCAAGCACAAAATAAGTGAGGAACTCTGTCTATGGATATGAAAATTTTGTGTTCAAATTCTGAACAAGTAATGGTGAAGGAAGAAATGATTGATAGGCTATGGTGATTGCTCCTCATTCTGTTATGTTCTTCACACTGTATCCTCGGAAAACTCATGAATTTGTAAAACATTTGAATACAGACAGATTTCAATGTATAAATACAGAATTTACTTTCTTTTTTGAATTTATCTTTTGCTTGCATCTCATCTCCAAGAGGCAAGAGCTTAACTGTTCATCATGAGCTCAAAAAATCCTACTCAGGAAGCCCCTGAATATATAAAACATTTGAATGTAAATTGGCTTTTCCAACAAAGACTAATTCAGACTTGGGGGGGTTATTTTTCTTACCAAATTCCTGTAAGTTCTTCACTTCTTTTTTGCAAACGATATATAGTTGAAATTGGATCAGATCAGACTAAATAAAAGGGTGAAGAAAATGAAGGTTTTCATTTTTCTTATTTTACCTTTTGTTTCCTTGAAAAGCATCATTGATATCATGTGTGGATGAGCCTTTTGGAATACTTGGATAGTTCAATGTATTTTTCATTTCCTGAAGGTTCATCTACCCTTTTTGTAGAGTTAATACCCATATGGATAATACATCCCTAAGACTAACACTAACAGGAGGATAAAATCAATTTGAATACTGCTTCTAAATTTCATTCTAGACTCCAATGGGAGGAAGCCTCAAAGCCAACCTCCTAATATGAAGTTTATAATCAATCCTGAATGTAAAAGGAGATCCATTGAGCACATCTTTTGCATTAACCAGCTTCAATAAGCTTTCTATTCTAATCGATCCTACTTTGACTTTGGGAAGACATACATTCAAGTTATAAACAAATTTATATAAATCTGTCAGCTTGAAGTTGTTGTTGCAAGGTTTTGCAGCAGAAGTTTTCGTATAGAAGGAAGGGAGAAAACACTCAACATTTCAATTTTCAACTCTTTGTTTTTGTTTTACCTCACAGCCTCCATGATTGGATACTGTGTCCCTGCATAATAGAGAAGTCGGAAGAAGTAGCAGATTTCAAACGATGCTGCAGTGCATACTCCAGCTTTTTTTCACGTCCCATTGTCTAATAAGAATGTGAAGCTTCAGAACTTCATTCCAAATGACGTTTTTAATACTCACTTGCATTATTCCACTAGAACCAGGTAAGTCTGAAGTATTAAAGATATATATTTTAAAAATCTAACTAAATCTAAACTGGTATTCATACCAAAATTTGTTTTAAAAATGAGAGAAATCTGAATTAAACTCCTGTTACAATAAATTAGGGGCAAAAATGGAATTTTGGAAAGTTCCGGCATCTATACTATTTCCCCAAAACTGATCCTGATCAATCAATGGTCACCTCTACTATTTACTTTTGCTTTTGAAAAACATTGAAGTATTGATTCTCTCTTTGTTTTTCAAATGTTAGTCTTACAAAATGAACGATTAGATTAAACGCATGAATAATTCTTATAGAAAACTATTACTAAAAGTCTAAATCAATTAATTTATAAAAAAATAAGTTTAATTGATATACTTGTAAGTTTTCCACGATATTTTTTCAAATGAAATAAAATAAAGTATGTAAATTAATACCATTATTACTTGATAGATGTTTAAAGTTTATAGCAATAAATGGATATTTTTCATATTTATTAATTATATTATATTGGATGAAAATGAAAATATAAATATGTAGATATGGATAGAAATTTATGTATAGTACAATTGGTTTGACCATGAATACAACGGTGTACACGTGAGCAGGATTTAATGGGCCGAACAGTTTGGGCCCAATTACAAGTTAGATCCCTGAACCAAGGTGTCGATCAAGTACGGTCAATCTCACATTTCGGATCTCACAAGATCACGACACGTCATACATCTCACTACTTTTTGTTGTCGTTTAAGTGGGGGTGGGCCCCGCTAGAGTAACTCCAAATATGCTTCCGTAACAACTTTCAACCGTTAGATGATCTCTCACCATTAAATGATCGAACGGTTGGTGAGAAATCACCAGAAAAATTAAAACAATAAGCGAAAATGTTATTTGCTTCTTTTTTGATAGAGAGGAAAAAAAAAAAAAAAAAACAAATCAAAACACTCAAAACTCAAAAACTCCCCCAAAAGGACAAGCAGAGAAACTTCCGCATGTTCAAACGGAGGGTTTTTGGAGATTTCAGAGGGTAAAACTGGCCGCGAATTAGGTAAGAAGTTTCTCAGATTTCTTTCGACTTATGCGTTTTAGATTTTCACTTCTTCTTTGTTTTTCTTTGATCTGTGATTTCTTCCCTGTTTTTTGGCTTTGATCTGACCGCATTTCCATGCTTTCCCTGTTTCAAAAGTAGGGTTTTCCCTCTCTTCTTCTTTCATTTTTTCATTTTTGGCTTTCTTGATCGTTTGTTGTTTTCTTTTGTGGGTTTCTGTTTTCGGGTTGCTTGTTTGTTAGGAACAACATTGAGGGTAATTGAAGGAAGTTGAGATGTTTCTCCTTTCTTTTTTTGTTTGTCAGTCCTTAGTAGCTTAAAGCTTCTCAATTTCGCTTTGTTTTTCTTCTTGTTTGTTTTTGAATTTAAGATACGAGGAAATCCTGGTGTAAGGGGGTTTCGAAATGGCTTTGACCATTTGGGGTTGAAGAATAATTTTAATTACAAAAGTTTTTGGTAAGAGAAATTTTCTAGTTGCGTTTTATCGAAAGATTTGGCCTTGTTTTCTAAGTTGAAAGCTGCAAAGAGCGATTTGGAAGCTCTTCTTAACTGATTAGACAGAGTCAAGTCAACCCAAAAGCACTGATTTTCACTTGCATGTTGTGGGGAACATCTTTCTCATTATAGTTGCTACACTCATTGGAGAATTGTGGTCATTTCTTCAAACTCGGTTTCTTCTATATTAGTTGTCTTGCGTTGGTAGGTAAATAATCATCTATACTATTGGTGACTAATCCATAGTTTTTTTTTTTAACTACTCTAATGGCTCTGTGCTCTCCCTCACCCTGTCTTCTTTGCATCATAGTAATTGTTTATTGTGTTCTTCAGATTTCAAGCTATATAATTTGGCCAACTACTGGAAGGGAATTTTTGGAGAATCATAGCGAGAAAGAGTTTCATCCGGAGTTGTTCCTTTTAGTTTGTAGTTTTGAATATAATGTACAGAGGGTTTTACTGTGTAAGCATTCGTTTGTAAGATTTTATTTCTGTAGAGTGAGAGAGATTCTATGGAGCAACAATTGGATCAGGATTCCATTCCTGTCCCTGGGTCATTAGACAAATCTAAGGTATTGAATGTAAAACCGTTGCGCCAACTAGTTCCAGTATTCCCATCAGCACAAAACGTATCATCTTTTTCAACTCCCCAAGGTGCTGCCCCATTTGTGTGTGCTGGTCCTTCTGGTCCTTTTCCACCTGGGGTTGCTCCATTCTATCCCTTCTTCTTTTCACCAAGTGAACAAAATCAACAGACACCAGGTGGAACAACAAATACTAATGCATCTTTTGGCCTCAATAGTCCTATATCAACTGCAGTTCCAATATCTTCATTCAGAACACCAACCGAGGGTACTTCAACACAAAATACTGGCTCTAGAAAAAATACTAGAAGTCGTGGCCAGTTACAAGATGGCTACAGTGATGGTCAAAATGATAATTCTCAGTATTATGGCATGGGTGTAAATGATGGGGAAGATTCAAGTAAAGTGGGTCGGAAGAACAAGGCAAAGAAGAAGACAAGGAATGGTCAGGACATTAATTTTACATCAGATGTTGATATTGATGCAATGCTCAATGAAATGGTTTCAACGTACAACCTTTCAGTGTTAGATTCAAATCAACAAGCTCATGGTACCATTGAAGCAGTTTCATGCGTGCTCATGGTATTTGACCTGTTGAGGCGGAAGATTTCACAAGTTGAAGAGTCTAAGGAACCGATGCCTGGAAGTATAAGGCGTCCAGATCTTAAAACAGGTGCATTTCTGATGACCAAAGGGATTCGAACAAATATCAATAAAAGGATTGGAACTGTTCCTGGTGTGGAAATTGGTGATATCTTCTTTTTCAGGATGGAATTGTGCCTGGTTGGGTTGCATGCTCCATCCATGGCTGGGATTGACTACATGGGTTTAAAGGTCAGTCAAGATGAAGAACCGGTTGCGGTTAGCATTGTCTCGTCTGGTGGGTATGAGGATGACACAAATGATACAGATGTGTTAATCTACAGTGGCCAGGGTGGAGTGAACAGGAAGGATAAGGAGTCAATAGATCAAAAGCTTGAAAGGGGTAATCTTGCTCTAGAGAAGAGCTTGCATCGTGGGAATGATGTCAGAGTTATTCGAGGGGTGAGAGATTTTAGTAACCCAACAGGGAAGATCTATGTTTATGATGGTCTTTATAAAATCCAAGAGTCTTGGGTAGAGAAAGGAAAATCTGGCTGTAATGTATTTAAATACAAATTGGTGCGTTTACCTGGACAGCGGGAAGCATTTTTGAATTGGAAATTAGTCCAACAATGGAAGGATGGAAATGTTTCTCGAATTGGGGTCATAATACCAGATCTGGCTTCTGGTGCAGAAAGTCTACCTGTCTCACTTGTTAATGATGTTGATGACGAGAAGGGCCCTGCATATTTCACATATTATGCTGGTCTCAAATATTTAAAACCAGTATACTCGATGGAACCTTCAGCTGGCTGTAACTGTGTTGGTGGATGCCTTCCAGGCAATATCAATTGCCTTTGCATGCAGAAAAATGGTGGATATCTCCCCTATAGTTCAAATGGGGTTCTTGCAAGTCAACAGTCTATGATATATGAATGTGGAGTCTCATGTCAATGCCCTCCCAATTGCAGGAATCGTGTGTCCCAAGGAGGACTCAAATTTCGCCTGGAGGTATTCAGAACTAAAGGTAAAGGCTGGGGGCTAAGGTCTTGGGATCCCATTCGTGCTGGAGCTTTTATCTGCCAATATGCAGGGGAAGTCATCGATAGTTCAAAGGCTAAGGACTCTGTACGGGATAACGAAGATGGTTATATCTTTGATGCCACGCGTTCTTATCCAAACCTTGAAGTTATATCTGGTGATTCTGATGGGCCTCCAAGACTCCCGTTTCCCCTAGTTATTAGTGCAAAAAATGCTGGCAATGTTGCTCGTTTTATGAACCATAGTTGCTGTCCAAATGTATACTGGAAACCAATTGTACGTGAAAATAAAGGCGAGCATGATGTCCATATTGCCTTTCATGCAGTCAGGCATATACCTCCCATGATGGAGTTGACGTATGATTATGGTATAATCCCACCTGAAAGTGCTGATGGAAGGAAGATCAATTGCCTATGTGGGTCTTTAAAATGTAGAGGCTATTTTTGTTAGTGCTTTGTCAAACGGTGTATTTAAGTAGGGATGAATCACCTGACTTGTGCTCTTTGAAATAAGGTTAGAGCTCTCAACTCCCTTTTTGCTACTTGCGTGTGGAGGTACAGACTGATTTCATGCCTGTTTCATGTTGCTTTCTTCTTTTGTGCGAATGTTAGAAAGAAGGAGAAGAAAAGAAAAGAGGTTGCTTGATAGCTTACGCTCTTAAGAATATATTTATCTGATGTTAACCACACTGATATTGATCTTTTAGATTGTAGGTAAAACAGTGGTACAGATTTCTTCGGGCATTTTAAATAGAGGGAGCTAAAGTTGTATTTTAGTTGGTGTTTTTGAGATAGCTGGGGAAAACTTGCATGTTGTAGAGGATTTGTAGTATTTAGGTTCTGGAATGATATCTTAGCTCAGTGTAATAGTTTGCTTGCATCAATCTCATTCCACATTCTTGTAATATACTGTGTTATGGATTTAATTTGGCTTGGATTAAATATTTCATGTTTTTAAATTGTGGGGTCAACTCAGGGCAACCCTGGTAGGGAGCGCTTGGATGTTTAGAGATACCCTTCAAGGTTCTTCTAGGTTTGGGTCCTAAGTTGTCTTTGTTGGGTGAAGTCTTTCCAGGATTGGTAGGTTGGGGGGCCATGAGCAAAATGTAGGGAAAGAGTGGGGTTCGTGACACTGAATTATTAGAAAAAGAAGGTGGGGTGGTGGTGTGAAGTGAACATTTAAAGTAGTCGAATATAGCACTACGTTTAGTGTACAAAATGGATAATCATGTTTGTTTTGTTTTCATCACCATGCCTTATTGTCATCTTTGATGCCCAGATGAAGTCAAGAAATGACAGAGACACTTCAGAATATGTAACAACTCTGGGCATTCGGTTTGTTGTGTTGTCGGCGCAGCTGTATTGACCAAGTTCTCTCACGAATGTCCAAATTTTCCTCTTTTGTTGTAAGCTGTAAAATACATATTTAATGAAGCTTCTACTCTTTTGTCTGTTGCTTTAGCTAGATATTATAGTTCTGTTTATGATCTTGCTGCATCTTCTTCTCCATGTGCGTTAGATGATGCTTATTAGCACTTGCCATGGATTCTCTTCTTGAATGTGGTAAGAAAATGACAGGGTTTCTATCCATTATCAGCAACTTATACCGTTTTTTTTTTTCTTTTTTTCTTTTCCTCCTAAATGCTCGGCTGATTCTCCGTCCTTTTATTTAACCCATCACTGTGGCTTCCAACTTGGCATGAGTTTTAGCCTTTTAGGTCATCACAATCTTACTGAATGATATGTTTCTATGTCCTTTAATAAATGAATTGATGAGATTTTAAATCTCTGGAGGATTCGAAATGTTTACAAAATGTGCTTCCTAGAATCCCCACTTGAATATCTTGGTCATCCTGATGAATAGCTGAAAGGAAACTGCTCTAAAAGTGCTGTAATAGAAATATTTGTATTGGTAATGGTCTTCAGTTGGATAAAATTGTGCAGGTGAGAAGAAGATTCAAGGATTGACTATACGGTTTCCAAGTTGTATCTAACTATGAGGATGAGAACTGATCTTGTCCTTAGAGAGTGGCATATATGGATCTTCTGAAGATCAATTGAAGATCAATTTTGTAGATATTGAAAATATACTGATGTGATATTTGACTGACCTATCTTTTGGTTTGAATCTATTTTAGCTGACCATTTTGATTTTGGTGCAATGGAATGGAATGGAATGGAATGTTAAGGACCTATTTGGTATATGTTTTTTGAGTTTTCAGATTCATTGAGTTAAGTAGATATGTGTTTGACAAGATAGTTTGGATTTTATTTTTGAAAATTGTTTTCATAGTATGTGATCCAAACAGTGTAAATTTTGAATATAATATTTTTATGTTTTCATTGTATTCCGAATTTGAAGTTTACAGTTAAAAAAGCAGAATTATAATGAATACATACTAAAACATAGAATTATAATGAATACATACGTAAACATTTAATAATACAATATGTCAACATTTAATAATTCAATATGTCAGGTTATAAGTTCAATTTATTTTTTTTATATAGTAGGTATATGGTAAATTATATAATAACACAAAATAATGTTTATATAAAATTTTAAATTAAATTATGAATTTGATCCTCGTGGTTTTAAAAGAATAAAGTTTAGTCTTTATACAACTATAATTTAGACTTGATAAAATCGTTCTTAAATAACAATTTTAAAACATAAATTATATTTATAAATAAGTTATTTTAGTTTATTGTCAACTAAATCTTAGTAGATAAGTAAGACTGGTTTTATTATAAACATATAGTATGATGATCGAACACATATCTAAAATCATATAATACAACTCTATTTTAATTAAATTCTTTGTTCTCAAATATCTGCTTTCAGATCCTTTACGAAAAAGATTCTAAATAAATGTTCAAACCTAAATTTGTTGCGTCTATTGTGTAGTGTAGTTTAAACATGTGAGATGAGATTTAAAATCACATGTAAAAGTATTTTATTGTTACGAAGTATTTATTTAAAAATGTAAAATAAAATCCTAATGTGTGTTTTAGAGTGATTTTAAACTACAAAATATGTACTTATTTATCTACTAAAATGGATGAAATTGTTTGGTTAATTTAGGCTATGTTTTTTTTTTTTTTTTGAAAATCAAGCCTGTAAACGCTACTTTCATCTTCAATTTTCTTTCTTTGTTGTCTACATTTTTTCAATTGTTTAAAAAACCAAGTCAATTTTAAAAACTAGAAAGAAATTCTTCTAAAAACCTTGTTTTGTTATTGGAATTTTGTTCAGAATTCAACAATTGTATTTAAGAAATATGCAAATTATGGTAAAAAATATGGAGAGAAAATAAGTTTAATTTTCAAAAACTAAAAATCGAAAAACGGAATGGTTACCAGATGAGTCTTAATTTTTCTTTCCATGCATCAATAATACTTATTTAATATAGAAGAATAAGTGACCGAGATTTTCAAAAACCATAACTCATATTTTTAAGTTGACGCAATTACAATTATATTCTTAAAATGTAATGGTCTTTTAACCAAAATAAAAATTATCTTAAAAAAAAAACACAGACAAATGAAAAAGATTTGAATTTTAGATTCATATATTGTTGAACTAAAAAAAACTGTGTGACATAACGCAAATACAATAATCGAAGTAAATAAAAAGTCATAGGTCTGAACTTTCAATTCATGTATTGTTGAACTAAAAAAAGCCGTGGACATAACGCATATATTTCAATTAACACATAGATCTGCATGCAAACGAAAGGCCTATAATTCTAAATCTCCTTCCTTCAATTGTACTTAAAAAAAAACTTATAACTTTAACTTTTAGTAGTTCAAATAAATTCAATTGTAACGTGACAACTTTGAAGAATAACTCTCCAAATAAATATTTGACACAAAAATAATTTAGCAAATTTGTTTCCTTTAGGGGTTATGAATTATAAAATTGTAACTAAAAAACATATATATAATATAGAAGAAATGGTTTTGGCGGGTAATGCAAATGCAAGCAAGATCCAACGAAATCCCAACGGAAAAGCGCTTCACGGCGAAGCATCAAAACGAATTTTCCCTAAGCTTCTTTGGCCTTTGCAAGACTATTCTACACCTCTCTCTCTCTCTCTCCCTCTCTTCCCTTCTCTCTCTCTCTCTCCCTCTCTTTTTTTCCCTGTCATGAGAGGTTTCGCGGCGGAAACCTCGCAATAACTAGGGAAATTGTTAGAGGGTCTCAGCCACTGAGTTGGTTAGAGAGAGAGAAAAGGGAAGGAAAAAAAAAATCAGAGCTAGGGAGAGAGGGAGACGACACGAGAAGGGGAATTTTGTTTTTGTTTTTTATTGTAAGATCGATCTGGGTTTGAATTTTTTTTTTTCTGGGGTTGATTGATTTTGAACTATTATTGTTTGAAATTGAAAACCCATGTCGTTCTTTCACAGATTTGAAGAGGGAAATGGAAAGGGGAATTTTTTTTCGTTTGTTTAATGTGGGTGTCTGTGAATCATTACCACGAACACCCTAAGATTTTGTGTTTTCCATCAGACAAACGAATTTTCTTTTAGAAATTATGAACGAAGAAGAACCGGGTTGGGATGGTTCTCCCTCTAATGCCATTCATATTCCTCCTCACAAACCACCTCAAATGAGGCTCTACCATGTCTGGAAAGGAAACAATGTAAATTTCTCTCTTCTCTGCTTTCTTTGTTAATATATTATTAGTTATTTTAGTTTTTGAATCCAATGCAGCCCGTTGGGTTTAATCTATAATGTTATTTGGATCTCCCTTAATCACTGTTTAACACTTTTGCACTTTTCTTAGTAGTTAGCTACCTTGGTGAGATTATTTTCCCTTTTAGTTTTTTAATCTAATGCAGCCATTGGGTTTTAGTCATTAGTGCATACCTGTTATAAGGATCCCCCATGATGAACCTTTTCCTTTTCTTTATCTTTTGATGTAGTTATCATCCTGTTCCCTCTAGTTAGTTACATGGTGAGGTAATAGCTGCATCCATTATCTCTCTTTCATTTTTTTTTCTTCTTAATTTGTTGTTAGGAGTTGACCTTCAAGTTTCTGAATTTAATGAAGCCGTTGGGTTTTATTATGTATATCTATTATAAAGATCTTCCTTGATGAATGATGATCATGATTTATCCTCAATTCATTGAATTCAATTGTTTGAACTTTTTTTAATTTATAAAATTTGTTCTCTGTAATTTACCATGCTCAGGGTAATAGGGGCATTCATTATCTTCTACCCTTTTCTTTTGTTCCTTAATTCTTTAAAAGCTACTTGATCTTTTTAGTTTTTGAATCCAAGATTAATGCATATCTGTTGTAAGGGCCTCCCTTGGTAATCAAGTGATATCCTCAATTCTATGGATTGAGCTGTTTGAACCATGTTCTATTAAATAATCTATTTACTATAATTGTGTGAAATACTATATCATATGTGCAGTAATTGTCTCTGTATCTGTTTTTCACCCCCTTTATTTGTGCTATTTTTCCTTTTCCTTTAGAACCTAAGGCATCCATTTTTTAGTGCAAATCCTTTATAAAGATTTCTGTTAAATATTTATTAAATTTGGTAGTTTTCAATGTTCGCGGAAGAAGTTATCATTATAAATGTATGGTTGTTAGGTAATAGAAAGGATCCTTCATTCCTGTATCTTATAAGTTTTTGCTTTTTAAGGCGGTGCTAATTCTGGTACTGATTCATACTCTTTTGTCTGCTAGAAATTCTTATGTGGTGGGAGGTTAGTTTTTGGTCAAGACGGTGCGTCACTCTTTTTAACATCATTTTTAATTGGTGGTCCTGCAATAACATTCTGCATACGAATGCTAGTGGCAATCCGTAGTGCTAATCAACCTTTTCACTTCCCTGCATTGATTGGAGGATTGGTTCTTACAGTTTTGGTTTGTGAAAGGCTGACTTTTGCTTGTCTAATTTAAGCTCTTCAACAACTGATGGACCAAACCTGATCAGTAAGTTGTTTTGTGCAGGATTTTCTTTTTCTCTTCTTGACTTCTGGTAGAGATCCTGGGATCATTCCAAGAAACTCGATACCACCTGACGCAGAAGAAATAGACATGACCACCCCTTCTATGGAGTGGGTCAATCACAAGACGCCTAATCTGAAAATACCTCGAGTAAAGGATATAACGATCAACGGATACTCGGTGAAAGTGAAGTTTTGTGACACTTGCCTTTTGTATCGTCCACCACGGGCGTCTCATTGCTCTATCTGCAACAATTGCGTTCAGAAGTTTGATCACCACTGCCCGTGGGTAGGTCAGTGCATTGGGCTGGTAAGTCATCCTGAAGTATGGGATTCAACCTTTTATGGTAAAAAGAATAACTGCAACATTACACGATATCCATGTTAACAACCGTCTACTCAACCAAGCATTATGTGAATGAACTCTTCTTGGAACTTCAGTTATTTTTTAAATATTTTATATCAACATGTTTGTTTGCAATGATTTGGGGTAGCAGTTCACAAGGCTTGCTGATTGAAGCTGAGTTATTTGCCATTTGATTCCGATATCGTTTTTCAATATATCTAGACTACTCTCTGCTACTTAAACATGGCGTTCTTCAACTGTTTGTGAAACCACATCAAACATCAGCTTGAACGTGCTAGTTTAAATATGTTTGCTTGCATTAAATTAACCATTTCTTATTTTCATTTTGTTGCAGAGAAATTATCGATTTTTCATAATGTTTATATCAACATCTACCATTTTGTGTATATACGTCTTCACATTTTCGTGGATTACCATTGTTCGACAAACTGGGAGCGTATGGAGTGTCATCTCAAATGATATCTTGTCAGTGATCCTTGTTGTATACTGCTTTGTATCTGTCTGGTTCGTCGGAGGGCTGACAGTTTTCCATATCTATCTAACGTGTACCAACCAGGTAGAGTTTTATGTTTTTACATATAACACCTGTATTTATCTACCATTTGAATATGTGATCCATGAAAGTGTCTAAACCAAATATAAATATGTGGTTTTAGTCAAGGATAAGAGCCTTCTATTTTGTTCAACTTGACTCTGAAAGTATTTGCATACATAACACACTATTCTTGGTTGCATTTTGAACGTTAACTTTTGCAGACAACTTATGAAAACTTTCGTTACCGCTATGATAAGAAGGTCAACCCCTTTACCAAAGGGCTTGTTGGAAATCTGATGGATGTTTTCTGGTCTAAGATCCCTCCTTCAATGATTGATTTCCGAGCATGGGTGACAGAAGAAGAAGAAGCCAGCCTACAATACAGTGCTTCTTCAACCAATAGAGGCTTCATCATCTCAAAGGACAAATTTGACTCGGAAATGGACATGATGTTTCCCAAGGATGGTAGCATGAAACTTCCTAATATGTTGCAAAATTTGGATTACGCCGATATCAATGATGATTTGAAGAAAAAGGATGTTGTAGACCGAAATATTGCATACGCGTTCCCTTCTATGCAAGAACGGGCCTTACAAAATTCAATGTTAAACGATATGAATGATAAAAGAACTCAGTAGCGCCATAAAATTCAATCTCATCACCACCAAGATTCTTGGAGACAAAGGTATTCCTTCTTGCTTTGGCTGCAAAGTTTGTCGTGTCTGTTATTTGGTTTGATGAAGCACGGTCAAATTTCTCCGGGACATGCCAAATCAAAATATTTAGTAGGATAGTCTATACATACATTCCCCCCATATCCAACCCTGCATAAATTTATCTCAAGTTTCCTGATGCACACATACGTTATTCTCAGGTCTCGTGCACATATTTCCTTCGAAGCAATAGTAGATGACGGATTGAGCATTGATGTCGAGTTGTTTTGAATAGGGATTAACTCTAAAACAGATTTGGGAGTGGATTTCATGAGGAAATGATTGTAAGTAATGTGTAGAATCAAGTCCATTTGCCTCTTCATATCTATGTTCACCTAAATCTATTATGAATTGACTCAGTGCCACAAGAATTTGAAAAAAAAAAAAAAAAAAAAAAAAAGAACTTGTACCTTGTTTATAATAGCTAATTGAGCTCAATGTTGAAGAAAATATTTTGATACTGGTGTAACATATATCTTTTGTATGACATTCACTTTCTCTTCTATTCTTTTTAACTCCTTCGCCATTTGGTAGATAGCTTTGTTTGGATTATTGTGAAGAATCTGAGTCAGTATTATTTATGTTCTCTATTATCTTTTTAGTGTTGAATATATTGCTGAGATTCAGGCTAAATTGTGGTTTTTTAAGAACTTGCTTTTGAAATTTGGCTACGAATTCAATACTTCGTAAGGTTTGAAAAGCAATGTAAGAAATAGAGAGAAAATGCTTAATTTTAAGGTCTTAGTTTTTAACTTTTTTATTTTGTAGTTTTTGAAGTTTATGCTTAATTTTTCGCAATTTCTTCGCTCTGGTTTCATTTTTTCTTAAGAAACGTTTGTTAATTTTAAAACAAAAATGAAATTCTAAAATCTTGTTTTATAACTAATTGGTTTTTGAAAATTAAATTTGGATTTCTTTGTTAATATTGTCTGGGGTGTTTTTAAAATCTCACCCAAGTTCTAATGTTAAAACAAATGGTTTTTGAAAAAGTCTTTGAAATTTAGATATCAATACTGATTTTCTCTTGGAAAAATATTGAAAATGAGAAAACAAAGTATAATTAATAAAAATCAGATATGGAGTTTAAGAATTGTTTTTTTTTTTTTTTTCCTTTTTTCAAAACTTTTCTTGGATTTTGAAAATAGTTTAATTTGATTAAAAAGGAAAGAGATCGGTGAAAATAGCGTTGTTTATAAACTTAATTTTCAAAAAAGTTTTTAGTACAATAATCGTAAGTTAGGAGATTCGAATCTCTCATCTTTAAGATAGAAGATTATGTCAATTACTGTTGAGCTCGCTTAGACAAAAGAAGAAACAAAAAGTTAAATAGTTACCAAAGTATAAATATGAAAATTTATTGTTGTAGCATTTAGTGAGAAAAACGATATTTTGATATGGATTAAAAAAATGAATATGATGCATTTTTATTATTATACATCTCACGCTAATCACAAATACAAAAAGAAAAATATATATTTTAAAAACCAATCTTAGTTTAGGTAATGCATTTATTACCATTTCTTTTTCTAATTTCTTTAATTTTTAGTTTTTAGTTTCTTTTTTCCTTTTTTTCTAACATATAAATAACAATATGAGGCCCCCAAAGACCACCCCGAACGGGGTGGGGGAATAGAGGAGGAAGTGGGGAAAAAAAAATTTCCTGTGAGCTAAATGGAAATGAAGACAGGGAATACATTCATTGACCCCATCTCATACCCTGTCCCATTTTTCGTCTTCGCTCCAATTATACTTTATTTATTTAGTATAGGTATATAAGGTTATGTTATTTATTATAAAACAATTTATTTAAATTTGAAATTTTGTTAGCTAATGTAATGAATATGTTTAAATTCAATATTTAAATATAGATTATATATATGTGAGTAATTTGATTTATGTTTATTTCTTTTTACTAAAAAGCTGGTTAGTTTTTTAGATCAAAATTTGACTAATTTATCCTAATTTAATTGTCATATAAAACTAACCATAATAAACAATGTAGTGATAGATTTAATTAGAATTTTCTTACATTGATGATTTAAATTAATTGGTTCTCTTAACAAAAAAAATCCATTAATTCTCCGTGGGGAATGAAATGGAGAGCAGGGATGGAGACGGGAAATGACATCCCGACTCTGCTCCACCCCGTGGACATCTCTAATTGTACTAGTAAACCATACAAATTTATCACATTAGACTGTACTATATTTGCAATTTTTTAAAATGTTATTATACACTTGATTATTATCAGTAAAATTACTTATAATTACTTTTTTTTTTTTTTTGTTCTCATTCATTTTTTAAAAAACAGAAAAATAAGAAGGAAAACGTTTAAAACGTATTTGGTACGGCCCAAATCAAATAAAAGAAATGGGCTCAATGGTTTCGGCCCAAATCTTTGGCCCATGTAAATATACCACCGGAAAGAATCCCACGTCTGTGAAACCGCAACCACACGCCTTTTAATTTAATTTTATTATTATTGTTTTAAAAGAAGAAAGAAAAATAGGCACCGCATATTTACGTGCTGACATGGCGTTATCAGCCACATCGAGTAATCAGAAAATCCAATAAATTTACGCCACGTGTCAATATCATTCTAGCAAAAATCTTCAATTTCATTGGATGGATTATATTACATCACTATCTTCATATTTATAAAATCTGAGCTTTTGAAACTCCTTCTTTGTGTCTCCCCCATCCGCCATTGCAGCTCCTCCAAACAAAGCTTCCTCCATCCATGGCTGCCTCCGCCGAGATGGCTCTCGTCAAGCCCATTTCAAAGTTCTGCAGTAGAACTCCCGAATTCGGAAGCCCTAGAACAAGAGCAATTCCATTCTCTTACTCCAAATTCACCGCCATTAAAATGTCTGCAACTTCGTCTCAATCGCCTCCTAAGCCTTCTAAGAACGCCAACAAGGCTGCGATTAAGGAGACGCTTCTCACTCCTAGGTTCTACACCACTGATTTTGATGAGATGGAGACGCTTTTCAATACTGAAATCAACAAGAATTTGAACCAAGCTGAGTTTGAGGCTTTGCTCCAGGAGTTCAAAACTGATTATAATCAGACGCATTTTGTGAGGAATAAGGAGTTTAAGGAAGCTGCTGATAAAATGCAAGGAGCTCTTAGACAGATTTTTGTTGAGTTTCTTGAGAGGTCTTGTACTGCTGAGTTCTCTGGGTTTCTTCTCTATAAAGAGCTGGGAAGGAGGCTTAAGGTATTGATTATGAACTTCAGAATGAATTGTTTCTGTCATTTCCAAATTGAATGTTTGTAAATCCTGTTCATAGCTGTACTGTTTGTTTTGACATCGTTTGTGATTCTGAATTGTGTTTTAGAGTACTTTATACGTGAAAATTCATCAACATTTCTTTGAAAAGAGTTTTGAAAACAAATGCAAAGACTGGAGAGCTATTGATTAGAATAGTTTCCAAACACTTCCTTGATTCCAATTGGATAATGATTTTGTTTCTGAGCTACTTTCATAATCTTTTCTTAAATTATACTTAACTGTTTTAACTTTTTTTTAAAAAAAAATTAACCCTTTCAGATTCTTTTTCTTTTATGAAACTCGACTACGATTACACAATTGTTTAATAAGTGATAAACTAAATGTAGTTTGTAGATGAGTGAGGAACCATAAATCTTGAGACTTTATAAAAGACTAAGAAGTTATAGATTCCATCCATAATGGCCACCTATCTAGAATTTAACATTCTATAAGTTTTATTATACTCAATTGTTGTAGAGTTAGAGAGGTTGTCTCATGAGATCAGTCAAAATGTGCATTATTGGCTCAGACACTCACGGATTAAAAGAAAAAACCTATAAATCTAGAGATAGAAATTAAGTCCAACTTCTAGTTAGACCAGAATTGTTCTATAGTTAACTGAATTTTAGTTTTCATGTAAGAGAATTGATGGTATGCCATCGTAATGTATAGTTTGTCCTCTGTTCTATTGTTCTTATTATACTGCACAATGGCTTCTGAGGTTCACTTTGAAATCGCATCTTATCCCTTATATTTCCTTTATGTGAGCAATATGGATGAAGAATAATATATATTTTTTATCTCACTTTGCCGATTGTTTTGATGTGTATCAGAAAACCAATCCAGTGGTGGCTGAGATTTTCTCTCTGATGTCCAGGGATGAAGCCAGGCATGCTGGGTATGTACTTATTTTATAGTCTCAAAAGCATCATATAAACTTCCTTTATTGATATTAAAGAACGCTACTAAATTATAATATGATACTTGAACCTTCATATTTATTTTCAACTTTACACAAATACTTATTTTAGCCTCTAATACTAATATTTCAAATATGCAATGTAAATATAAATACATTTGACACGTCCGTTCAATAACCATAGGTTACTGATTTTTGAAAAATTTGTTGGTTTACCATGATTTTCATCCTTACTATAAAACATTTATTTATTTTATTTATTATATATAAATACATAGCCGAATTTTTATAACTGAAACTAGTTTTTTAAACTAAAATCAAAACATTGCTTGGATTTTAAAAACATTCCTAAAAATATAGTTATCAAAAAAAAGAAACCTATAAATAGAAGTAGTATTCATTTATCAACTTAATTTTAAAAAACAAAAACTAGATGATTAACAAATATAGCTCTAGTTAGTACGTGTACCAGCATTTCTCGAAATAAAGGTCTCATTAAAGATAGAGTAACAAAATGATTTGTTTTGATATAAGTAACAAAATGATTTGTTTTGATATAGAGTTACCAGAACAAAGTGTTCAAAATTAATGTATCTAAATGTAACAAATGTGAAAGCTTACCAGCTAAGGTAAGTTTTAAACAATATGTTAAGTGAATGGACAAATCCAAATGATTTGAAAGCTTGTTTCTGTCTTATATTTTTGAATACTAATGTACCATACGTACAGGTTTTTGAACAAGGGTCTATCCGATTTCAATTTGGCATTGGACTTGGGATTCCTGACCAAAGCTAGAAAATACACATTTTTCAAGCCAAAGTTCATCTTCTATGCAACATACTTATCTGAGAAAATTGGATACTGGAGATACATAACCATTTACAGACATCTCAAAGCCAACCCTGAGTTCCAATGCTATCCCATTTTCAAGTACTTTGAGAACTGGTGCCAGGATGAGAACAGGCACGGTGATTTCTTCTCTGCATTGCTCAAGGCACAGCCTCAGTTCCTCAATGACTGGAAGGCTAAGTTGTGGTCTCGATTCTTCTGCTTATCGGTAATTCACAGATACTCCTTCGTACCTAAATTCAACTAGAGTTCTACAGTTAACAACAAACAATGGAAAGAAGAATGTTGTTGCTTTTGGTAGTCTGTTTTTTAAACCGTGCTTATTTACTAACATTTTTCTTTGTTTCTAGTCTAATTTTGAAAATGATTGTACTCATAGTAGAAGTTTTTTCAGAAAAACCTATTTTGTTCCCAAAGTTGAGTATTCTTAGAAAGTGAAAAACTAGATGATGAAAGTTGATGCGTAAGTAGTTTTGTAGAAGTGTAATTTTGTATAAAATACGAAACCACTAACAAAATCATTACCAAATACCAAATATGGATCTTTTGTGCTGAACGGGACCTAAATGTTTCCGTTTTCCCCTTGGTGAAAAATTTTGCAGGTGTATGTGACGATGTATCTCAACGATTGCCAAAGAACAGCATTCTATGAAGGAATTGGGCTTAACACTAAAGAATTTGACATGCATGTGATCATTGAGGTAAGTTTGTTGTCTACACATTTCATTCATTGGCCATATGCATCTAGAGGATAATTTGGGATTGTTTCAAACGATATTCTGATCTTGAAACAAAAATTCAATGAACTGTGCCTTTAAATTTAGGTAAATTTTAAACCATATTGTAGTCATCAAAACTATCTGTCTGGTGTGTGCCTAGTTAGAAGAACAAAAGAACTGAAGTGTTGAGTGACTAAACATCCAACCAATTCATTTTACTTCTATTAATGCAGACTAACCGAACAACAGCAAGAATCTTCCCGGCCGTACCAGACGTTGAGAATCCCGAGTTCAAAAGGAAACTGGACAGGATGGTTGAGATCAATGAGAAGCTGATTGCTGTGGGAGAAAGCAATGATCTTCCACTAGTGAAGAACTTGAAAAGGATTCCACTTGGTGCAGCATTGGTATCTGAGATTTTGGCTGCATATTTGATGCCTCCAATTGAGTCAGGATCTGTTGATTTTGCAGAATTTGAGCCTCAACTTGTGTACTAAAATTTTTGTACTTAATTAGCTCATCTTTTTAGTATGTTCACTTTGAATTGAGTGTAATCTGTTGTTATGTAACGTCTGTAAAAATATCATCACAAACATTGAGTAATGAATTGGTGGTCTTACTTAATGAGTCTCCTTTTTCTGCTGCAGCTTTTCAACTTCTAGACATCTTGTGTAATCAGGTTTTCAATTCTACTAATCTATACATGAATCTAATATTAATGATAGTGAACAAATATTTGTATCTATAAAATTAAGATTTTAATACGTTCCTTCACATTGTAATTGAAATTGTGGGGAGGGGATCGGACCAATCAGGAGCTAAACTAATAATTAGGTTTGTTATATGTATATTGGTGATTGGGATGTGTATCAATCAGGAGCTAAATTAATATTTGAGAGTATCCCTGTTTTGGGGGATTGGGTTGATGAATAATCTTTCTAAAATTATCTTGAATTTAACTAAATCAATTAAATTTAGGAGAACTGTGGTAAATGAAAAAAATTGTCTATCTTGTTGATACTAGTACATGTCTATTTATATAGAACTGAAATTTTGTTATATTTTATTAATATTTTTGTTCATTTGAAAATGTACCTAAAATTTATGTTTGTTATAAAAATAAAAATTACATCTCATGCCCTTGTTTCAAGTATATTTCACTCCACAAATTCTTTCCAATTTTGTTGGATAAATAAATTTTCAAGTTATTGGAGAATAATTCTTCATATAATTTTACTAATTTTGAAACTAATAGTCAGAGTAAATTGACGCAAGTATTGGTTAGTTGAATTAAATCTTTCAGAGTATAAGTTTTTTATCATTTTATTTGAGTTCAATAAAATTACGATTCCAATAATTTTGAATTAGATTTAATAATAATAATAAAAAGAAGTCTCTTTTGACCTATTGCAGTCCCAATTGACACAACACTTCAAACACCGACAGAAAAGTCCCACATTGAAAATTTAGTATAAAAAGCTACAATATTTAAATAGCCTTATCAAGCCAATAGGGCACGACCTTACTTGAACAGGATCTGTTCTATAGGTTGTACATCTGTGTCCTTGAGTTATAAGGAGACAAGAACCGTAGTCTGGTGGATGAATCACTGCCTTGTGGCTAGAGCGAGATTAACTACCAATGGGCCTCGGTCCGGCGGCTGTAGAGGATCGTTCTTGGCAGGTTTCAAATCTGCTAGGATGGTCACAAGGCGGTCTGACAGACTAAAATTAAATATTTTTTTAGCCTCTTCCAATTTATTGTGCTTGAGACTGCTAATTCTTAAGGTGTTTTTGTTTTTGTTCTGTGTTTCTGAGATGGGGTTTGAATTTCTGTTATTACTATATGGTGTTTTGGTATGAAGAGATTTGAAAGATGGAAGACTTAGATGGTGGGTATTTGATTTATGCTTACAAGG
>JBBPDJ010000023.1:17001528-17032789 GCA_037974625.1 Cucumis cinereus
CAAGGTAAGGACGAGATTCACTAGCTTCACGCCGTCCCCTAGGCTAGGAGTAGAGAGTCTGGGAGAGGGTGTGACATCTAGGGTTTAGGGTTTAGGGTTGTTCTAAAGGATTGTCCTGAAGGAAGAAAAGTGAAATTGTCCTAAAGGAAGAAAGTCAAATTGTCAACATTTATGCTATAGAGAGAAGCAAAAAGCTAGTGGAAATCCATTGTCTCGTAGAGGAGATACTAATACGATGGACTGGGAGACTTTTAAGAAGATATTTGAAGATAAGTACTACCCTAATATTTATTGCGAGGCAAAGAGAGATGAATTTCTTAAACTGGTGCAAGGCTTACTGTCAATAGCAGAATATGAAAGGAACTATACCTAGTTGTCCAGGTATGCTCACACTATAGTGGCTTCTAAAAGGGATAGATGTAGAAGATTTGAAAGAGGTTTGCGGAAGGAGATCCGTACCTCAGTGACGACAATAGCGAAGTTGATAAATGTTTCACAACTTGTTAAAACGGCTATGCGAGTGGAACAGAGTATAGAGGAAGGGAGGCATGACACGGGGCCTAGTGGAGTTGTTTCTACGACTAGTGGTTTCTGTGGACGAGATCAGAGACGATTCATTCCTGGAATTTCAAGGAGAAAGGATTTTAAATGTCAATCTCCTAGTCAGTCTTACAGAGGAGACAGTACATGAAGTGCCTTTTCAAGGCAAAGTCAGAGAACTTCAAGTCGATCGACTGAATCATATATAGGGCTGAGGACAGGGTTAGATTGAGTATCCAGTCCAGTGGACAAAAATATATGTAGTAGTTGTGGTAAAGCTCATAGAGGACAATGTTTAGCAGGAGAGAATGTTTGTTATCACTACAAACAACCCAGTTATTTCAGCAGAGATTGTCCACAGTTAAGATCAAGGGCTCAGGAAGGGCAACAAATCCATTTGCAGACAGTAAGCCAGCCAAAATTTTCAGGAGCATGAGGTGGAAGCTCTGGTGATGCTAAAAAGAAATGGGTTGCAAGACGACCTCGTCAACAAGGGAAGGTGTTTTCCATGACACAGCAGGAAGCAGAGAATGCACCAGACGTCATTACCGGTACACTAATTGTTTGTGATTTACCTGCTTATGTTTTATTAGACCCTGGAGCTATACATTTATTTGTTTCTAGCATGTTTATGAGCAAATTGAGTAGAATGATAGAGTCACTACCATATGATTTTGTTATCTATTCTCCTGTTGGAGATGCCATTTTGGTTAGTGACGTGATCAGAGACTGTGAAGTACTGGAAGAAGATGTTAGTACGTCTGTAGATTTGATACCTCTTGATTTACAAGAATTAGATGTGATCCTTGGCATGGATTTTCTGTTTATGAAACATGCTACTGTGGATTGCCATAGGAAAGATGTAACTTTTCAGAAACCAGGATCAACAGAAGTGGTTTTTAGAGGAGAAAGAAAAATTGTTCCGACATATTTGATTTCAACATTTAAGGTCGCAAAGTGTTGAGAAAATGTTGTGCAGCTTATCTTGCACACATAATAGAAACAAAGACAGAAAATTTGAAACCTGAAGATGTTCTTATGGTGAGAGAATGTTTAGATGTTTTTCCCGATGATCTATCAGGATTACCACCTGATAGAGAGATTGAGTTTACTATTGATCTTTTGCCTGGAACAACACCTATTTCTTAGACATTGTACAAAATGACCCCGAGCGAGTTAAAAGAATTAAAGACACAGTTGGAAGGGTTAGTTGACAAGGGATACATTAGACCCACTGTATCACCTTGGGGAGCTCTAGTATTATTTAGAAGAAGAAAGTTTGAACACTACGATTGTTCATAGATTACCGACAGTAAAACAAGGTCACGATACGTAATAAATATCTATTAGCTCGTATCAATGATCTATTTGACCAGTTGAGAGGAGCATCGGTGTTTTTTAAAATTGATTTGAGATCGAGATATCATCAGCTAAAAGTCAAAGAATCTGATATTCCAAAAACAACATTTAGAACAAGATACATACATTATGAGTTTCGAGTAATGCCATTCGATTTAACGAATGCACCAGCGGTCTTCATGGATCTCATGAACGGGATTTTCCATGAATACTTGGATCAGTTTATGATATTATTTATTGATGATATACTGGTGTATTCTAGTGACCGTAGAACTCATGAGAAGCATTTGAGAATAATGTTACAGATGTTACGAGATAAGCAGTTGATGCCAAGTTTAGTAAATGTGAATTCTGGCTTGATCGAGTAATGATTCTAGGGCACGTAGTGTTAGTTTATGGAGTTAGTGTTGACCCCCAAAAAACAGAAGCTATTGTTAAATGGGAGACCTACCACTACAACAGAAGTACGTAGTTTCCTTGTTTAGCAAGATACGACAGACAATTTAAGGCTTTGTATGGTAAATCTTGTCGGACTCCAAAACTCTAGTTATCATTCGAGTATCAGAATAACACCATGTGAGGCTTTGTATGGTAAACCTTGCAGAACTCCAGTGTGATGGAATGAGGTAAGTGAACGTAAATTGATTGGTCCTGAGTTAGTCCAAGTTACGACAGATAATGTAAAGTTGATCAGAGAAAATCTAAAGACACCTCAAGATCGTCGAAAAAGATATGCTGATCTAAAACGAAAAGAATTAGAGTTCGAAGTCAAAGATAGAGTTTTCTTGAAGTTATCCCCATGGAAAGGTGTTCTTCGATTTGGACGAAAAGGTAAGCTAAGTCCTAGATATATTGGACCTTACAGGATTATAGGAAAAGTAGGACAAGTAGCTTATCGAACTGGGTTACCAACAAAAATTGGGAGAATACATGATGTTTTCCATGTATCTATGTTAAGGAAGTATGTTCAAGATCCTTCGCATGTGTTGCCAGAGAAACCAGTTGAACTAAGGAAAAATTTGTCTTATGAGGAAGAACCGATAAAGATTCTTGACAAGAAAGAGCAGGTACTAATGGATAAGACAATTTCGCTTGTAAAAGTCCTTTGGAGACATCATGGAATGGAAGAAGCAACATGGAAAACAGAAGATCAGATCAGAACCAAGTACTCGTTTTTGTTCAAGTAGAGATTTCTGAATTTTGAGGACGAAATGTTCAAAAGGGGGTGATAGTTGTAATACTCGACTTTTGTATTTCAAGTTGTTTGTTGTAAAAATAATAATAAATAATGGACGGGTATTTTAGTAATTTTTGAAAATGGCATTTTAGTAATTTTTGAAAATGGCATTTTAGTAATTTTTTAAAAAGTGGCAAAAGGGTGATTTGGTAATTTTGCAGAAAGAAAAGAAAAAGAAAAAAAGAGAAAAGGAAAATAATTATTAAATTTATTATTATTATTATTATTATTATTATATTTAAAGTGGAATTTGCAATTATCACTAATTTAAAAAAAAAATAGAAAATGAAATTTTGGATAGTGAATCCCAGAGGATAAGAAGAAGAGAAAGGAAATTGTTTTCTTTTTTTCTTTTTTTAATTTTAAATTTTCTTCTTCAATTTTCCAATAGGAAGGCTATTGGGTGAGTTTTGTCTTTAAATTAATTGGTACTCGTTCATTTTGGAAGGGAAGAAGAAAGAAATTGAAGGAAAAGAAGAACAAACTCGAGAGAGAGAAGGAATTTTTTGGGCAAAATTGACATGAACACACTAAGGAAAAATGATGAAATTGAGCTCAATTCTTGACCAAATTGAGTAAAATTTGTGTCTAAATTGTGTAGAAAAGGAAAAGGTAGCTGATGGACAGCTCAATTTGAAGAAATTTGACCGAGAGAACTATGAAAAATGAAAAAATTTATCATCGGCGCTAGAAATTCATAGTTTTGAGCAATTGAAGTTTTTGAAGAAATTGAAGAAGTTAGAGTTGAAATTAGAGCTTCAAATTTAGCTAGAAAAAACGAATTTTATCGTTGATGTCTCACTGGAGTTGTGGCCAATAATTGGACTAAAATTGGAGCAAATAGAAAGGTTGAAGATGATGTTCTCAATTCTGATAGACATTAAAGCCTAAAAAAAGAATGCTTCATTTTCCTTATCCCGATTAGTATATTTTTTATCCATTTTACCCTCGTACAAGAAGCAAATTATAGGAAAAATTAGGAAAATTAAGGAGACTTTGATATGCTAAGGGAAAATTTAGGAAATTTAACCTAAAAACTGGTTTTATTATCGACTCGGTTTAATCCGTCGATTTTGGACAATTTTCAGGAAATTTAATGATCGGAGAAATTTACGAACCGACAACGCTCCATCAAGTTTGTGATTGACTTATAATTTTTAAATATGATTTTAAAGCATGAATACTATGAAATTCTTTAAAATGTTTCCGAGTTTACACGTTTTACAAGGTAAACTTCTTAAGCAAAATGTATTGAATGTTTATGATTTTTTCGTGCCAAAATGTGTTCTATAACGATTGGATACATGATTTATTATTTTACATATGCTTGTAAGCATGATTTGTATGTTTAAAGGTCGATGATATTTTTACGTTTTACGAGATTTCAGTAAAATATGATTTAAGCATTTTTTAGTATTTCTAAATGAAATTCCAGTATGATTTGAACGATCTAAATTTCATGAGTATTTCCTTATGAATATTTAAGCCAAAGGTGCTTAAGACCTATTTTAGTTATTTATGAGAATTTCAGTACGAGCATGTGTATCCATGATTGAACCTGAGGCTAGTATACTAAGTGTTCACACTAGAGTATTTCGTTGTCATGATTCTTGGGTTCGCCCCACTATGGCAAAGATGTTTTGAGCGGTGACTCCGCTACGACGTAGATAGCGCTATCGTGAGTGTTAAGCTTGCTCCACTACAACAAAGACGTTGTTGATTTTGGCCCCACTGCAATGTAGATTTCTCTGTCGTTAGTGCTGTGTTTGTCCCACTACGACAAATACGTTATAGATGTTCGCTTCATTATAACGTAGTATTGCTATCGTGCGTGTGAAGTTAGCTCCACCACAACAATGACGTTGTTGGTACTGATTCCACCACGACGTAGATATCAATGTCGTTAGTGTTGAGATGACTCCACGACAACAAAGACGGTGAGAGTGTCAGGTTTTCTCCACTACAACGTAGTTAGAGGGTTACACATGGCTTGTTTAAGTTTTCAGTTACAGATTATTTGCAAAAGCTTTAGTTACGCATTGCTTTATGAAAGATTTAGAAACGTATCGCTTTGCAAATTTTATGACATGTTTTAGTAGTATGACATTTATGTCTTTCCAAAGCATGTGATTTCTAAAGTACGTTATTTAAAGTATTTCCAAATGAATGAATGATTTCTAAAGTATGTTATTTATAAATTGTCACTGACTATACGTTAGCTCATTCTTTCAAATGTTGTCTCATTTTTTAAGTACAGATCGTTAATCCCGGGCCTGACCTATTGCTGCCTGTCTGCTGTCAAGTTTAAGTTTGTGTTAGGTCACAATCATGACTCTTTATATGCATGTTTTGGTATGTAAAATATTATAGCGAGTGTGTTTGGATGGTACGGGACACCTGTGTGATAAGTTATGTATCTAAGTTTTAACTTACATATTTATCAGTTATTTCCACTGCATGTTTCTCAGAGTAAGTTAAGTTAAGCCGTCAGTGAATGCCGTTAAGTTAGGAACGTTACTTACTGGCTTCACGCTATCTCTTAGGCTAAGAATAAGGAGTTTGGGAGAGGGTGTGACATGCAGAGCATCATCAGCAACGACAAGAGTTGTAGTATAGACTAACGGTTGGGCTGGTTCGAACGACAGCGTGTGGCTGAAAATTGTAGGTGAGTTGGATGGCCATGAGATAAGTTTTGAGAAGGGAGGGGGGCGGCATGCTATTCCAAAAAAGGAGAAGAAAGTCCCATTTTCTTTTTTTTTTCTTCTATTCAATTTACTTAATTTAAAGATAATAATAGTAATAATATTAAGGAAATGACCTTATTGCCCTTCATTTTATTTTTATTTCCTTATTGTCCTTTACTTCACTCTTTTAAACACTCGTCAAATTTTATAATCCTTCACACAGATAAAATTGATTCTAAAATTTCTTCTCAAGTTGTTTCAACCTTCGGAGGACTTAAAAATGATTCAAACTTGTTTTTCACTACTTTAAGAAACATTACAGCAAATAAAAGATAATGATATGAGAGATTACACTTTATTAATAATATTCAATAAATTACATTTGCTACCTGCAAGGTTTTGGACAAACAACCCTACACTTATTGGAGCATAGCTTACAATGATGTCGATATTTTGATATAGATGCCACTGTTGTAGGTACTGAATATGCGTGAACTCATTTGGTCACATGTTTTCGAGTTGATATGGAACATGTCACACCCTCTCCAGACTCTCTACTCTTAGCCTAGGAGACGACGTGAAGCCAATAAGTCTCTTTCTACCTTAACGATTCTCACTGACCATCTAATTACTAACTCTCTACTCATCATAAACGAGTAAAACATAGCAACGGAACTATCATATGCAACGGAAAATTAAAACACAACTACAAAAAGTGAAAACCCATAATTGTCTTATACACCCAGCACACTGTCTAAACATTTTACAAACAAAAAACAACATGCATAATCAGAGTCTAAACATACAACAAAACCAAAATCTCTGTATAGCAGACATGCAGCTGTAGGTTAGGTTTGGGGATCACGATCTCTACCTGAAAGTGGAAAAACATTTTGAAAGAATGAGCTAATGCCCAGTAAGTGATGTTTAATAACCAACATACTTAAAAATACATAAATACCATAGCTTGGAAATCATAAATATTATAAACATGTAAATACGTAAATATCACGCTGAAAAATCTCATCATAAACTCAATAAATTAATATGTCTGTAAACTTTCATTAAAATCATGAAAATTCTTTCAGGAAACATTGTTTCTGAAAACATGATAAAGCGATGTGTGTCATCTAAACTACGCGGTAGTGGAGAAAAACTCGGCACTAACAACGTCTCTATCGTAGTGCAGTAATCTCAACACTAATGAGAGCTATAACTACGCAGTGGTGGGATCAGAACCAACAGTGTCTTCGCCGTGGTAGAGCTAGCTCAATACACACGACGATATCCTATGCTGTAGTGAAGCGAGCATCTATAACTTCTTTGTTGTAGTGGGACGAACCCAGCACTAACGACAGCGAATCTACGTTGTAGTGGGGCCAACACCTGCAACGTCTTTGCCATGGTAGAGTAATCTCAACACAATGACAGTGCATAACTACGAAGTAGCTGAGCCATCGCCCACAACGTCTTTGCCATGGTGGGGCGAACCCAACACTCATGACAACTTATACCCTAGTGTGCACACATAGTATAGTAGCCTCGGGCTCAATCATGGATACACGTGCTCTATATAAAAATATCTCGTAAAACATATAAATATTCTGTAAATCATCTCAAATAGTTCATCAAACTTATCATGAATTTCATAATATTGAAAACATGTTGAGAATCTTTTTAAAACATGGTAAATCATGATATCTCAAATTTTACTGAAATCTTGTAAAACGTGTACACTGTCTCAGCTCTCATTGCAATCAAACATGGATAATAATGCATAGAAATCAATAATTTGGCACATGTCTCGTAAAACGAGCAAAAATAATAATATAATATTCAAATACCCAAAAATGCCACTTAATTCATGAATCAAATAATTTAACATAAGGAAGTATGCTTAAAATCATAAAATCATGAAGAATATGATTTTTCTGAATTTAACACAATTTCTCGTAAATAGTGCCATCTCGGTATTATTTTAATACTAAAATAATAAAATAATATTATTAAAGTAATAAATCACTTACAAACTTGATGGAACGTGCTCGGTTCGTAAATCTCTTCGATCGTCAAATTCTCTGAAAATCGTCTAAAATCGACGGATCAAACCAACCCGATAACAAAACCCGTTCTTAGGTTAAATTTCTTGTTTTTTTCTATATATATTTTTTTAAAAAAAGTAATTACCAAATTACCCTTTTTCCATTTCTTTAACAAGATTACTAAAATGCCCTTCCAATATTTTATTATTATTTTTACAATAAACATCTTAAATAAAAAGTCGGGTATTGCAACTATCACGCCCTTTTATAAATTTCGTCCTCGAAATTCAAAAATCTTTACTCAAACAAAAACAAGTACTTGTCGCTGAACTGGTCTTCTGTTTTTCACGTCGCTTCTTCCACTCCGTGATGTCTCCAAAGAACTTTCATGAGCAAAATTGTCTTGTTTCACAATACTTGTTCTTTTCTGTTCATAATCTTTATTGGGTTTTCTTCATAAGACAAATTTTCTCTAAGCTAAACCGGTTGTTCTAGCAACACATGTGAAGGATCCTGAACATATTTCCTCAACATAGATACATGGAAAACATCATGTATTCTCGCAAGTTTTGCAGGTAATTCAAGTCGATAAGCTACTGGTCCTACTCCTCTTGTGATCTGGTAGGGTCCAATATACCTAGGACTCAACCTACCTTTCCGTCCAAAACGAAGGACGCCTTTCCATGGGGATAATTTCCAAAATACTCTATCTCCGACCTCAAACTCTAAATCCTTTCGTCATCTATCAACATAGCTTTTTTGTCTATCTTGAGCAGTCTTAAGATTTTCTTTGATTATCTTTACATTATCTGTAGTAATCTAGACTAACTCATAGCCAAACAATTTTCGTTAGCCTACCTCGTTCCAGCACACTGGAGTTCTGCAAGGTTTAGCATACAAATGGTGCTATTCCAATGCTAGAATGATATATGTTATTATAAGCAAACTCCATCAGTGATAGGTGAGTGTCCCAATTACCTCTGAATTGTAGAACACATGCCCTCAACATATCCTCGAGTGTCTGAATAGTCCTCTCTGACTGCCCATCTGTCTGAGGATGAAAAGCTGTACTGAACCGTAACTTGGTTCCAATTGCTTTTTGTAAACTAGGCCATAACTTAGATTTAAACCTCAGATCTCTATCTACACAATGGATACTGGAACTCCATACTGACTCACAATTCTGTCAACATATAACTTAGTATGCTTAAATCTCAATTTGGCACCTGTCTCGTAAAACGTGCAAAAATAATAATATAATATTTAAATACCAAAAAATGCCACTTATTTCATGAATCATGAATCAAATAATTTACCATAAGAAAGTATGCTTAAAATCAAGAAGAATATGATTTTTCTAATTTTTTCTGAATTTAACACAATATCTCGTAAAACGTGTCATCTCGATATTATTTTAATAATAAAATAATAATATACTTTATTAAAATAATAAATCACTTACAAACTTGATGGGACGTTCTCGGTTCGTATATCTCTTCAATCGTCAAATTTCCTGAAAATCGTTCAAAATCGACGGATCAAACCAAGTCGATAATAAAACTCGTTCTTAGGTTAAATTTCTTAAACTATCCTTTAACATATCAAAGTCTCCTTACTTTCCCTAAATGTTCCTCTAATTTTCTCCTTAATCGAGGAAAAAATGGACATTTAAAAAATAATATACTAATCGGTTTAAGAAAATGAAGCATTTTGTTTTTGGACTTTAATGACGGAAAAACAATGGCAGTATGCTTAAATGACGCACTATTAATGACGGACAACCAAAAGTATCAACTTCAACCTTGAAAAACCCCCAATTTTTATCCAGTTTTCTGGCCACAACTCCGGCGACACTCCGGCGATAAAATTCTCTTTTTCTTTTCAAAATTGGATGTTTTAACTATTAACAATCAAGTACCCATAATTTAAACTACATTACCTCAAGTTTTGGTCGTCTAATTCGCTCTCAATCCACGGGAAATCAAGCTGAAAATTTCATTACTTTATTTTCCGACGAGATTTTCTTCAATTTTCAAACAACAAATTCGTTAATTCTAGCTGGAATTAATCAAATTAATTGTTACTAAATCAAAGCGGAACTTATTATTGAGCTTACCACAAATTTTGGCGTTCCAATTTCACCTCTAACACCTTCAATTTCTTCAAAAACTTAAATTTCTCAAAACTGTAAATTTTCAGCACCAACGATGAAAATCTTCATTTTTATTGGTTTTCTCAGCCAAATTTATCAAAATTGAGTTGTCCATCAACTTTCTCTCTCTTTTCCACACAATTTAGGCCCACATTTCACTCAATTTGGTTAAGAATTGAGCTCAATTTCATTATTCTTCCCATTATGCTCAATTTCAATTTTGCCCAGAAAATTGCCTCACTAACTCTCGGGTTTTCTTCTCTTCTTCCTCTTTTTTCTCTTTAATTTCCTTATTCTTTTCCTTTAAACTGACATACTATAACTGTTGATAAACAAACCCTATCGTTCAAACACCCAATTAGAAGAATTGATGGAAAAATTATCTAAAATTTTAAATTCCTTTCTTACCTTCCTCTCGGTCAAACGAGGAATTTTCAAAATTTTTTTTTTAAACTAAATATCAAAACAACTTTAAAGATAATAATAATAAATAATAACAATAATAATAATAATAATAATTGAAATAATATTTTCTTTTTCTTTTTCTTTTTCCCATAATAATAATAATATTAATAATTAAAAAATAATAATTTTCTTTCTTTTCTCTTTTTCTTTTTTCCTTCTGTATATCTTTTTTTTAAAATAAATTACCCTTTTGCCATTTTTTAACAAAATTACTAAAATGACCTTTCAATATTTTATTATTATTTTTACAATAAACATCTTAAATAAAAAGTCGGGTATTACAGAACATGTGTGACTTATTGTCGACCGTATACTCAATGTATTCTATTGTGGTACACTGAGATATGGTTCAGATTTGATTGTGAATATGTGTGAGCTCAATTTGGTTCCATGTTTTCTTTCGATCATGTGTGAACTATTCTCGACTGTATATTCAATGTGTTTAAAGGTGTTATTGAAATTTATGAATGTTCATAGGTATTTTGAAGCAAACTACCATGTTCATGACAACTTTGTATAATGAAAGAAAAATTAAAAGTAATTGAAAAAAAATTGTAATTTAACCCAATTATATTGCCAGTCTAGAAAAAAAATAAAACCTAGGACATGCAAAACAACAACAATAATTACTACAACAGAAAGAAAAACAAAAACGGTGACATTTTTTTTAAAAATAGATAGAAAAAGAAAAATTAATTGATTTTACTAATTTTGTAATACCATTTTTAAACGTTAATCAATAGAAAGTTTACACATTGATCAAAATTATTGTGCATCCCATTTTCCAACAAAACACTAAAATTTCATCTTTGATCAAAATCAAAGTCCCTCCAAAACCCCCTCTCATTTCACTATAAAACTACCCACAAATCTATCCCACACCCACATCCACGCAAACCTAACACCCAAATCTCCTTTCTCCAATTTCACCTTTTGCAATGCCAGTCCTAAAGAGGACTGTGAAGTTTCAAAAGATTGCTACCCTTTTGATTTCTTTTGTGTTGTATTTGGTATTGTCTTGAGCCATATAAGTGTAGCTGATGCAGGTCGAGTGCTCTCAAAGACCTCACGTGATCACGTCATCACTTGGACCGAGTCCTAGTGTCCCTGAATACTAGATGTGCCCTTTCTGGGTTTCGTAAATTAACTATGGATGAAGTTATAAATAAGTTTAATTGTTGAAGCAACTAAGAATGGTGTTAAAATAAAATGTAATACCAAACTGATTCAATAAAATCATAATAAATGAAATTGTTCTTGATTTCTCCCCCCAATATATTTATTAATTTATCTTTTGTGTTATCTTATTAGATTCTATCCAACTAACATTCAATTAAATCACAATAAATGAAACCCTTCCTCATTTTTTTTACCAAACCAATTTATATTCGAATTATTTTTTAATATAAACTTTTATTTTACATAACTAATTTTCAATTTATTTAAATTTGTTATAGTGATTCAATTGTAAGTAATTCTTTTTTTTTCATTGTTTTATGCATATAGTTATCAAATTAATTTTATCTTGATTCATACTTTCAATTTTTTTCCAATTTGTGTTTGTATCAAAGTTGTTAACTCATGAAACAGAAGATAAATTGAAATTTAAAAAAAAAAAATAGTGAATCAAGTATGGTAACTCGTAAGTTTTAACTAATATATAATATTTTTTAAAAATCAAATTGGGAAAAAGGGTTCTTTAAAAAAAATCGATAAAGAGGGTTTTTTCTTTTTCTTTTTCATTTCACTATGCACTCATATTTGTTTTGAGAAGTTATCGTAAATGGTAAAAGTATTACAAATATTTACAAAATATAATAAAATTTCAAATTCTATCAACGATAAACATTGGTAAACTTTTATTAATGTCTATTAGTATCACTGATAGACACTATCTAGACACTGACAAAACTGTTGAAAATTCTTACAAATATAGAAAACTTTCAGAATCTATCGTTGATTACTACTAATAGAAGTCTATCAATGTCTAGTTATCAATATCTATCATTGATAGAACTTGAAATTTTTCTATATTATTTAAATATTTTGATTTATTTTGCTATATTTGAAAAGAATTCTAATTTTTTTTTCACTTTGTTTATTAAATTTTATTATTTTTCTATTTTTTATTTTTAAAGTTTTTATGGGTGGAAAATGTTTTTTAATAGTAAATAAGTAAATTCTAATCAATTTGAACCATTTTCAAAATCATTTTTTTTCCTGGTTTTTTACTAAGATGTTTCATGTTATATTTATTATTTTGAGTTTACTTATTTTATGTTAGTTTCATTTGTTGATTTTTATATGATTTAATAGTGAAAATGGCTAATCAATCATAAATTCAAATTTTGTACAAACTTCTACCATTTTAACTATTCATTTATAATTAAAAATGGTAGAAGTTTGTACAATATTTGAATGAATTGTAATTGATTAGCCATTTTAACTATTAAATCATGAAATAGTTAACTAATCAAAATAACATAAAATAAATAAATAAAAAAATAAATATAATCTGAAACTCTTCACAAGGAAACATAAAAAAAATATTATTTTGAAAAATTGTAAAATTGACAGTGTCACACCCCATTCAAGATTATCCTTCTTATCTTGATCGCGGTATGAATGCACTTTCTAAAACCATTTTTTTCTAATAAGATACTGCCACAAATATCCTAACAAAAATATCTATAAAACTTCTGGCAGCATCTTCCCTGAAAGTCAAGCTAACAACGTCTGAAAAGATAGGAAATAACACGTCTAAGCCTTTTCAACTAAAACTACACCAAGTGTGTCTCACCACACAATCCTCAAATTAATTTAGAGTCTCAAACAAAATTTAAATACAATCTTAAAAGTAGTTAAAAAAATTACATCCAACATCATTTTCCTCAAAAAGATTTCTTAACATCACCATCATCACTCTAAGCTATTCACAGATTGTACTCAAAAGTACATACACACAAAGCTAGGAAGTCTTTGGTGAGTGGTGAGATGCTCAACGGCACCTGAAACTTGTTTGATATCTGGGGGATAAAAACATTTGAAAACGTGAGCTAAAGCTCCGTGAGTGACAAGTTTATAAAAGTAAAACTTGTAAAACATGCTTTAATAAGAAAAACATTTAAACATATTTTGATATCAAAACCATAACTAATATTACATAATCGCAACTTATCCATATCTGTAAGATCTTATTTATTTTTTCTTTTTATTTACTCAAGTATTTCTTAAGTCGTGAAAATCAAGTTTGAAATATATTTTATCCATCAAGGATTGAATTATATTGATGACAGAGTTTAGAATCAGTTTTTTGGGGCGAAGGATTTAAAATTTTTGTTAAGTGTTGAAAAAGATGAAAATAGAGGAAAAAGAGAAGTAAAATTAAAAGTGAGTGGCAATATGGTAATTTATTTATTTTTTAAATAAATCAAGGAAAAGAAAAAAAAGGTTATATATTCTTTTTCTTCCTCTTCCTTAGCATCACCACGACAGCCCCTCCCCCCGGTTCTCTCTCGAAACCTCTCGTTGTCGCCATCACTCCCTCTCTTTCTCTTAATCACGTCAACGCTGATGACCCTTCTCATCGGCTAAGTGTTGAAAAGAGATAGGCTAAGGGAACAAATGAAATATAAAAGTAAAATGAAGGGCAATATGGTCATTTCCCCTTATATTATTATTATTTTAATCTAAGTAAAAGAAAATGAAATTCTTCTTCTTCTTCATTGAGGACGCACGCTGTCCCCCTTTTTCTTGAAACTTCACCCACGGCGACCACAACGCACGTCGACTACAATGGAAGTCGACGAAAGCCCAATCGACAGCATTGCTTAACAGGCCATTCATACTTCGCACGTCAGATCTGAAAAACATGTGAGTAACTCGTTGACACATCCTCTGTTGTTCGTGATACGCAGTGCATATCATCATCGAGCTACGTTGTGTCGAATCTGGGATAGCCACGCATGTTGTCTTCGTCAAACCCAAGTCGTGTCGTGCACCATCACACCGAACGACCATCGAAGGTTGAGCCCCAACATCGTATCACTTCTTCGTGTTGCTATTTGACATCGGTGAAGTTCAGTCTACGTTGTTGGCACCGTTGTGGGTAAGTTTTTGTCAGTATTTACAGGTTTCTTGGAATTTTTGAATACGCATGGCCCAAATCGGTTGACACTCATTATGTTTTGGTGTTAGAATTTAGTCTTTGAAAGGAGTTAACTGTTGTTCAGTCGACGAGGAGCGAATTTTTGACATTTTTGACACATTTTGGGTAAGATTCTAAACTTTATGGAGTCGGTCTTGAGTACCCATTTAATTTTAGTGCTAATATTTAATAACTCATGGCGTAAATGCTAGTTTTTTAATTTAGAAGGTCGTTAAGGTGCTATCTATCAAAATTATGGCCACTTTGATAAGTGATGGGTAATTTTTTGGTAGTTTTAATAAGTATTTCTTGGGGTTTTTGGATACCCATTTAGTTTTGGTATCAAAATTATGTTACTGATGTTGTTTTGGTTTGAAAGATTGAAGTCTTGGATGATTTAGAACGGTTATCCAAAACGGTAAGGTTGTTTAGACAAGTTGGGTAATTATCAAGGTTTTGACCCGTTAAATAGTTAGTGAGTTTGTTAATAGATCTAAAACTAAAACATTTCGATAGTTGTTATAAGAGTGTAATGAGTTGAAAGAACCATTAAGTTTTGCATAAGTTTGGATGCTCTATCTGTTATGAATCTATATCTGAAGGCTAAGGATTCGTGGGTGGAAGGTTTAGTCTAAACCAAAGCTATGTGAGAATACTTCAATTTAACATTGAGCAATGATAATTTAAGGGTTCTAGAAGCACAATAGCTTGAGTTGATATTGTCAAACGTTTTGGGACTAATTGTGTCATTTGAACATGTGAAGGTAACTTAGTGGCCTTATTCATTGTCTTCATGTCAAACCAGAGCAGGGAAGCTTATTGTCTTGGAGGATTGAGTTAATAACTCTGAGTGACTCTTAAATTAAAATATTCCTTAAACTTTTATGAATAAATTTCCATGAGTTTGAATGATTTGCTTGAAATAATTATATCTTGATCATGGAATACATTTCTATGAATATGTTTTGAATTGAAGTTTTTATGCTAATTTCATTGATTGGCTTTAAAGCTTGGATTTCAAAGGTTCAACGCTAAATGAACTTTTTGAGAACAGATGTATTACGAAAAAGATTTATTATGAATGGCTATGGTATATACAAAAGAATTAGAAATGTGAAATATTCTTGAAATTGTTATTGAATACATGTTATGTGGATTTGAAGGATTAAATATTGTCTATAAAGTATGGTTTTGACAACTAATGATTGAAAAAAAAAAAGATCTCATGAAATGTATTTATGATCACTTTGACTTTTAAACTTGAATTATATAGTTCTTATGAGAAAGGTTGGTGATGACCTTTTAGGCTACATGAATGGATTTCGAAGCACCAGATATGGTTGTCAGAGGATTCTTGGGTTGAAAAAAGTCATGACAAGAGATCCAGAAACCTGAACCTAGGTGAGGATGTGGATATAGTTTGTGAGTTTGGCTTGGGGATTAGATTGACCCTTAAAGGATAGTTTTGTGTGCACATTGGACTGGTAACGAAGATGATGTGCATTGGGATATGGTTACCATTGTGCAGATACTAAATATACGTGAGTTCAATTTGGCCGCATGTTCCATGTTCATATGGATCATGTGTGAGTTATTCTCTGTCATATATCCAGTGTATTCTATCGTGGTAGGCCGAGATGTGATACAAATTTTACCATGAATAAGTGTGAGCTCAGTTTAGCCGAATGTTTCCACTGGATCATGTGTAAGCTATTCTTGCCCATATATTTAGTGGTTCTATCGTAGTGGAATGAGATATGGTACGAGGCAGATGATAAGTATTTGTGAGATGTATATGGCCGTATGTTTCATTGTTGATATGGAACATAAGTGAGCTATTCTTGGTCGCATAATTGTCCTGGCATTTGGAATTGACTTGAATATGTATAGATTTAAATATGTTTATGACTACCTTACGTTAAGCATTTCAAAAGCTTAAATCATGTTTTCTTATAGCTATCAAATCGTCTTTGCTTATCTTTTATTGAATACATGTTCTATAAATTCATTTGTAAAACTTCTTACTAACTGGACGTTAGCTCACGTTTGCAAATGTTTTAGCCCACAGGTAGCGTACACATTTCAGGTACCATTGAGCATTTCACCTTTCGTCGAGGATTTTCTGGCTTGGTATGTATATACTCTACAGTTCATCTGGAGGATAGTTTAGTTGTGGTGTCAGTTATGTTCAAAAGCACTTTTGAGAAAATTGTTGTTAGATGTAAATTATTTTTGTGAATACTTTTTAAATTGCATGTAAACCCTGTTTGGGATTTTGGATTATCTTGGTACCAGAGCATGATTTTGGGAAACCTAAGGGTTATGAGCATGATATTTTAGTTATAATTGCCTTAGTAAGTTGCATTGAAATATGTATCGTCACAGCAGACGACTCAGGGAACCTGTTAAGGAAACTAGTGATGCTCTTGGTTGCTTTGGACGTGGGGCTCAAGAATTTGAAGTTGAAACTAGCCACCCTCATGCTGGGATGAACCTTGGTGAGCAAATGATGTCTTGTTTGGCTCAAGACATTGCTGGTTTTATGAGAGTTATGCGAGTTAATCCTAAGAAGAACTTAAGACATTGAACTTGTAAAGGCTCCGGGAGCGACAACATTTGCAAAGATGGCAAGTTCTACAATTGCAGAAAGCTGGTTAGAGAGTGTAAAGAAATGTTTTAAGGTTATGAGATGTTCAAGTGGTAGGAAGGTGGGACGTGCCACTTCCTTATTGTAGATAAGAGCAAAAGGACTAGTGGTGTTTGACTAATTGACGCCACGATGCTAGACCTATTTAGTTGGGAAGAATCTAGAAGATTCATTCATGATGAACCTATTTTGAGGTCATTCCAAGATGTGAATCGAAATGAATTTCTAAATTATGAATAGAAAATCATGTTTGTGGCTGAACTTGAAAAGAAGTACCACTAATTATCCAAGTATGATATTTTAGTGGTATTAGATGAGGCGAACAAATGTAAAAGATTTGAGGATGGGTTAAAAAAGGAGATTCGTACCTCTGTTAGCATTGAATGGATGAATGTCACTGAGCTTGTGAATATTGCATCACGGGTTGTGAAGAGCTTGTTTGAAAAGAAACTCGAGAGATAAACTGTAGAGGGTACTAGAGTAGCTAATCTTTTGAGCTCATCATATGATAGATCCAGTAGGTGGTTTAATCCATGAGTTCGATATAATTTCACAATAATTTCTTGTCAACATATCATGTCTCTCTAGACGGCCATCGTAAAGAGGTGGTGTTGAGACGACTAGATGAGACTGAAATGAGTTTAAAGGTATCAAACAAAGTTGAAAGAGTTGAAAGCTCACCGTGCAAACTAATGAATAAGGGTTATATGTGGCCTAATGTTTCTCCATGGGGTGCACTAGTCGTGAGTTGTTAAGATGAAAGATAACAACCTGAGGTTATGTATTGATTACCAATAGTTGGACAAGGTAACAATCCATAAGAAGTACTCCTTACCACACATTGATGATGTGTTTGAGTAACTAAAAGATGTCTTTGTGTTCTCTAAATTGATTTAATATCAAGTTATTATCAATTAAAAATTAAGGAGTCAAATGTTCCAAAGACGACCTTTAGAATGAGATATGGCCATTATTAGTTTCTTGTAATGGTGTTTGTTTGAGTGATGCAACCGGTTTTATGGGCTTAACAAACCAAATATGTCATCCTTATCTAGATCAAATTTTCATTGTGTTCATTGTTCACATAATGGTGTTGCATTTGTTACGAGGCAGAAAATTGTATGTTAAGTTCAATGATATGAGTTTTGGCTCATACATGTAACATTCTTAAGTCAGTTTATTATAGCTGAGGGTGTGTCAGTCAAGCCTTGGTAAGTGGAAGTAGTATTTAATTGGGAACAACTCACAACAGTTACTAAGGTACGAAGTTTCTTGGTTTAGTTGGATATTGCCGACGTTTTGTAGTAGGACTCTTGAAGTTGGCTATTCTGTTTGCTAGTTTAAACAAAATGAACTCTAAATTTGTGTGGATGGAAGAGCGTGAACAATTTTTTTTTTTTGTTTTAGAAAACTGAAGAGATGACTTGGCTAAACACTGACACTTCTAATGCTTGGTGTTAAGTTTAAAACTTACCGTGATGTATCTCATCAGAGTATAAATTGTGTTCTATTGCAAATATGTAAGGCAATAGCTTATGCTTTCAGACAGTTAAAGAAACATAAGAGTAATTATCTAACTTATGATCTTGAATTAGTTGCGGTAGTGTTGAGAAATGAAGTGTCATATCTTCACAGACCAAAAGAGCTTGAATTACATCTTTAGTCAAAAAAAGTTGAGTGTGAGACAATAAGGATGGTTAGAGCTGATTAAGGATTATAAACTACACATTTGATTACCATCCACAAAAATGAATGTGGAAATGAATGTAGAATAGCTCATGTCTTTAGTAGAAAGGCAACTCATTCTAAAGTTTCCTTCAATGTTGTTAGCTCTTTTTCATTTTGAGAATTAAAGAGTTGTAATGTGTTTTTGACATCGGACTCTCAATGAGGATTACTTACACAGATTCAAGTAAGACTGACTCTCATTGACAAAATTATTGAGGCTTAACAAAACAATGAAATGTAAAGCAGACAAGAGGGTAATAAAGCAAAACCTTCAAGCAAGTTATGATCTAAGAGGTGATGGAGTAATGATAAGATATAACCAATCGTGCGTTCTAAACAAATTGAGGTTTAGGAATATAATATTAGAGGAAGTTCAAGGCTCAGCTTATACTATGACTTCAAGAAACACTAAGATGTACCAAACATTGAAACAATATTATTGGTTGCATAGTGTAACATCCCAAAAATTTGAGATCATTTTAGGTTAATTATCTAAAATAATAAGTTGGATTTATTTTTGGATCTAATTTGTTTCAGGATGTTAATTATTTTGGTTAAGAAATTAAATATATATATGGGTATATATATTTAATTATTTTTTTAATTAAAAGATAACTAAGAGAGGAGAGAGGAAGATTTGATTGATTTGGAATAGGAAAAGGAAAAGATTTATTTCTATTTGAAGAAGGAAAAGGAAAAGGAAAAGGAAAAGGAAATGGAAATAATAATAATATATATTATTATTATTTTCTTTATAAATAAGTTAGGGTTACTTTGGAAAGCGTGAAAGTTATAAAAAAAATTACAATCTTCTTCTTCAGCCCCTTCACCGCCGCGCTTCTCCGTTTACCGATGTCGTTTAATCTCCCGGATTTGATATTTCAGTTGACGCTCACGGTCGCCGTCGTTAGTTATATGGGTAAAGTATTGAGTATTTATTTTTTATTTTTGGATTTTCAATAAAGTTAATTGAGAATTAATTTGGGAATTATTCTTGTTTAATTGAAGGTTCTTTTGGAGTTATGGCTATAATTAAATTTTAGGGTTTCTCCTATGAATTAATTGGAGCGTCGACAACGAATCTGTAAGATTAAAGAACTACTTGAAAGGGTAAATTTGATTAACAATTTTTTGGAAAATTTGTTAATTGAATTGTTATGTATAGGATTAATTTGGAGCATTCATAAGGAATTAATTTGTAGAATTTTCTCTACGAATTAGATTGGAATTCGGCAACCAATTGGTAAGTTTAAAGTATTTTATCGAAGGATTAAAGTTAAAATTAATTAATAATTTAATGGAAAAATTATTAATTAAATATTTTATGTATAGGATCAATTTGCGGGAGAAACTCAAGCAAAAGTATTGACGACACTTTGAGGTAAGGGACTTACTACTGATTTCACGACAAGTATTAAAGATACTTATGAAATTATTTATGTGACATTTGAGTTTCTTGATGTGGTGATATGTTGTATCGACTGGTTAGGTAACGTGTTGAAGTTAGTTTAATTAATAACTTTTATGAGAAATTATTAATTAAAAATGGATGTGTAAGAGACTTACTACTGATTCCTGGATAAGTAATAGGGATACTTATGAAAGTATTTATGTGGCATTTGAGTTGCTTGAGTGGTGAGATTGGAATTGGTTAGTGAAGGGGTAGAATTAATATTTCTTTTGGAAAGAAATTATTAATGAAAGTTCTTGTATGTTTAGGGTCTATTGGAGGTTATTTCGTTTAGAAGAATCTCTGTAATTTGAGGTAAGGATTACTTCTACCGAATCTACGCCTTTGGCGTATAAGGTCTGCAAGATGATTAGTGTGTCCGCGTTAGGGTTGGCTTCGGGTTTTATTTGGTTTATATTTCTGTATGGATTATGCATGATTCGTAATACTGTTTTTCTATGTTATCTGCTGCATGAGAATTGTTTGGTTATTGCGATCACAATGTTTGGACTGATTTAATTAGTTACGGTTTCTTTAACTTTACTTAATGAATTTGTACTTGGTGGGAAAATGATGAGTCAGTTTGCAAGCCGGTACGACGACTTGATTCTGACTAGACCAATGACAAGCCTGTGTGGCAAATTTGTTACTGAAGGTCAGTTAACGGGGTCTGTACGAGGCCGGTTCCAACGTTTCGTTCTGAGGGTAAGCATGTATGGCAATTTGCTTTGACAGGGTCGGTTAACGAGATCTGTACGGAGGTCTGTTCTGACATATTTGTTAGTACTTAACCACATGACTGTGTGTCGTAAAGTACAAACCATTAGGAGGAAGTTAACGGTCACCTAGTGGACCCAACGGTATACTTATGATAAACTGGATGTTTATGGTTTATGTGATAAGCGGGTTATTAAGTATCAATGCATAATTCGTATGTCAAATTTAACGTTGTGGAACGCTTACATGACCTGTTTGGTTAGGTGATGAAGTGCTTGATACTGAATTATATGGTGAGTTAACTAAACGGTTTAGTTAACTGCTGGTGATTGTTATGGGTTGAGTTAACTCCCGAGTTAGTTGTTGGTGATGAGTTATCTATGTTGAGTTGGACGGAATGACTATGTGTTGATCTGTTAGGACAGACTGCTATGGACAAACCAATGGGATTGTGTGGTGATATGTCTTTATGGTTTGCTATGGAAAAACCGTAAAACAGGATAAAGGTGTGATGTATTTGTGGTTCTCATTTCTGTATTAAACTTCATTTGTGTGCTTATGAATGTTTTGGACTAAGATTGCATGTTTTGAGAATATGGTAGTTGTTAACTTTATCTATTAGCCATGTTGTACTTTGTAGGTGGAACGTTAGCTGCTTTTGGGACTAAGATTGTAGAGTGCAGTTTAATAGGAAGTTAATAGTTAACCTAGTGGCCCTAGTAGTGGGTTCTTTACTAGGTATTTTTTATACTCACCCTTTTCATGTTTATTTTTAAGGTAAATATGAGGAAACCGGCGACGGACAGGAAGGACCAGTGACCATGTGTTTGAGGACTTTATTGACAAAGGTTGTGCTGATGTTGTTACTTGTGAAAAAATGCTTCCGCTTTAATTTGTAAAGATATATAAGTAACGACCTCGGTTGAGGGTGAAAATCCAGAGCGTTACACATAGAATGAGGCATGGGCTAGTTAGGCATATCTCACGATGTTTGATTTGCCAACATGTTAAACTAATTAAACAGAAAATGACAAAACTGTAAATCTTCTTCCAGTACAAAAGTGGAAATGTGAACATATTACAATGGATTTTCTGTTTGGATTTTGTCGAACTCGAAGTAACCAAAATACCAATTGGGTGATAGTTGGTAGACTGACGAAGACAACATGGTTTTTGCCAATAAATGCCACTTATTATTCGGATAAAAGGTCTAAGGTATTGGGTACAAAATAGTGGGTCAGCATGGATCTTTGGTGTCAATTATTTTGGATCATAATTTTAAATTACACCAAGGTTTTGGCCAAGTTCACAACAAACCTTAGGTACTAAATTTCCTAAAAATTAGTACAACTTTTTCACCTCATACACAAGGTTAGTAAGAAAGAACCATTCAAACTTTGGAGAATATGCTTTGAGCTTATGCTTTACTATTCCAAGGAACTTGATATTCTCACTTACCATTGATGAAATTTGGTTTATAATGTGTAGTTAACATTATAGTATTGGTATGACCTCGTATGATGCTTTGTATAACAGATAGAGTAGAACCTAGTATGTTGCAATGAAGTAGGATAGTGAAGCGACTTAGCTAAAATTTGTACAAGTCACTAATGAGACAACAAATGGTTAACACAGAGATAAAATAAATAAATAAATAAAATAAATAATGAAAAATAAAATAATTTCTCAAGGTCGCCAAGAATTATGCATACCTATGGTTGTCAGGGATTCTGTGGCTGAAAAAGACAATGACCAGAGATCTAAGAACCTGAATATAGGTGAGGATGTGGATATAGTTTGTGAATTGGACTTTGAGCCTAGATTGACCCATTGAGGGTAGCTCTGTGAGCATATAAGAGCGGTGACAGAGATGATGTGTATTGGGATAAGGTTACCATTGTGCAGATACTGAATATAAGTTAGCTCAGTTTGGTCGCACATTTTCATGTTGATATGGATCATGTGTGAGCTCTTCTAGGCCGTATCTCTAGTATATTCTATCGTGGTAGGCTAAGATGTGATACAAATTTGATCTGAATATGTGTGAGCTCAATTTGGCTGCATGTTTCTGTAGGAACATGTGTGAGATATTTTTTGATGGGATAAAACCCATTGCAGCAGAAGAATTACAGAATCATTCTCAATTTTAATTTGGAAACATTTAAAATACCATACATTGGAAAAAATACAGAAACGTTTTACTGAATTAAATAGGCTAAACATGCTTTTTATTAATAAAATTACAGAGGAAAAAAAATCTCACTCTCGTTGCCGTCTCTGAATTCTACAAAACCTCCAAATTGTAGCCACCACCAGTTGGAGGCTCTCCTATTCTCTGAATAATTGAGGTTTGACTTGTGGGAACCAATTGGATTTTTTTTTTTTGGGAATTTCGGAGGAAAAATAGAGAGGTTTTTTTTTCTTCTGCAGACCTTCTGCGATTTGTAGGTTGTTTCAAAAACTCTCACGCAGAACAGTTTTGTTCTTCCCTTTCTTTAGAATGAATAAAGGGAGGTTAGAGAAAAATTGAAAAAACGTGGGAGCATCCCAAATTTCCCAAAATAATAACTCCTAATGGGAGTTATTTAATTTTAATTTTAATTAAAATTAAATTAAATTAAATTAAATTAAATTAATTAAATTATATTTAATCAATATTTCATTTAAATCATATTTAAATGAATATCTCTCATATAACCTATAGTTTTAATTTAATTAAATCTAATTAAACTAAACTATTAATTTATCTAATTAATTAATTTCTAAATTAAATATCTTAATTTAATTAAATCCATATTTAAATCACATTCAAATACTAAATCCTCTCATAATCTATAGTTTTAATATGTATCATATGCGCATTAATTTTAATCTATAGTTTTAACATGAATTTGATTCACATTAAATCAATATTTGAACTCTTTCAAATATTTTATTCTCTCATTAATTAATTTTGAATCAAATTCAAAAATAAAATTTATATTATAAAGTTTAAGTAAAATATAAACTTTATATTATAATGTATCACCATACATTATATTAATTCCCTTAGTCAATTTGAACATTTCAAATTATATCTAAGATATATTAATCTCATGACCCTTTACGAGCTAGGAAGGGGACCTCATGGACCTACAGATCATAAGCTACAACGATATGAGATTAATTGGCTAAACTCATTACCCACATTAATCAATATTCGTTAACTGTGTGTACACTATACTAAAGACTCACAGCTAAACACTTCTCACTGTAGATATATTTCTGTGTCCACGGATGTAGACTATTAATAGCAAGTTAGTCCTTCACAAGTGTTCGTAACTCTAGTTGGGTCAAATTATCCTTTTACCCCTAGATTACTTCTTGGTCCTTAAATACCAATGCTCATCTAATGAACAACATGCTTATGGTCCAACCAATAAGCAGAAATTCCTCTCGTGCCATAGAGAGGGTAGGACCCTTTGTTCAAGTCCCGGAGACACCAATTAAGGGAACACTCATCTACTTACCCTAAAGTCGAAAAGGAGTGAATTCCATCTTGTGTGATTATGTTTCCAGCTCCCCACTCGATCTTGTCTCCAAAATGGTAGTCTTATTGAGTCGGCAAACAAGACACTCTCAGCCATACAAATCAAAGGACAATACCTCATGAACAGAAGTTCATAATATACTCAAGATTAAGACTAAGTTTTCTAGGTCATCCTATTTGAAATAGAAATCTAACTAGTCAACAGGGTTACATCTAGTGGTTACTATTTCATGGTCCAATCTTATGCAAACTCATTGCATAGGATACCCCCACATGTGTGTCACCTACACAAACACATTAAATCATTGTATTTGTATCAAATACAAAATGGACAGTATCCATAGTGTTACCATAATAAGGTACCCAACCTTATCCTAATACTATAGACCCTTTTAGCTGTATCTCGAACATTGATCCCTGTATGTCTCCACATACTATTCAAGAATCATAAAACAGCTTAGGATGTTAGTTTATTGGAATTGGGTTAATTAGAAAAAAATAATCAATTACTATTCATTGAAATTGAAATAATAATTGTTTATTAATAACGGTCAACGATTTACATTTACTATCTACGAGTTTTAGGACATAAAACCCAACATTCTTGCCCGTATATTCAGAGGTTCTATCGTAGTGGACTAGGATATGTACGAGGCAGAAGATAAGTATATGTGAGTTGTATATGGTTGTATCTGTCAAAGCCTTCACAATTGATTTGGATAGGCTGAGATGTGGTATAGATTTGAACATTAATACGTGTGAGCTCAGTTTGAACGCATGTTTCTGTTGGTCAATGTGTGAGCTATTCTCGCCCATATATTAAGTGATTTTATTCTAGTGGTCTGAGATATGGTACGAGGCAGGTGATAAGTATGTGTGAGCTGTATATAGAACACACGTGAGCTATGCTCGGTCGCATATTTTTCATGGCCTTTGTAATTGATTTGGATAGGGAAAGATCAGATACATATTTTTCATGAATATACGTGAGCTATGCTCGACCGCAGATTTGACCATATACAACTATGGATGAGGTTATAAATAAAGTTTAATTGTTGAAGCAACTAAGAATGGTGTAAAAATAAAATGTAATATCTAACTGATTCAATAAAATCATAATAAATGAAATTGTTCTTGATTTCTCTCCCCAATATATTTATTAATTTATCTTTTGTTGTCATATTAGATTCTATCCAACTAACATTCGATTAAATCAGAATAAACGAAACGCTTCCTCATTTTTTTTTACCTGACTAATGTATATTCGAATTATCTTTTCATATAAAATTTTATTTTACCTAACTAATTTTCAATATTTAAAGTTTTGCTAGTGAATCAATTGTAACTAAATCTTTTTTTTAATTGTTTTATGCATATTGTTATCAAATTAATTTTATCTTTATTCATACTTTCAAATTTTTTTTTTTCAATTTGTGTGTGTTCAAGGTTGTTAACTCATGAAAGAGAAGATGAATTGAAAAAAAAATTAGTGAATCAAGTATTGTAACGTATTGCGTATCGTAAGTTTTAACTAATATATAATATTTTTAAAAATCAAATTTGGAACTTGTTCCCTACCTGGGGGGAAAACATTTGAAAACGTTGGCTAAAGCTCTGTGAGTGACAAATTTATAAAAGTAAATCTTGTAAAACATAATTCAAATAGAAAACGTTTAAACATACTTTGATATCAAAACCACAACTCAAATTACATAATCGCAATTTATAAAATAATTTAAAAAATCTTATTTAAAAACGCAACAACTTATCGATACCAAATCAACACCAAGAGCTATGGCAAATAAGCGACCGAGTACAGGTGACGTATATTCCATGTCAACAATGAGCTAGATATGGGGAATTAACAATCAGCTCACACATACTTACCATCTACCCCGTACCATATCCATGTCTACTATGGCAGGATACAGTGAATATACAGCCGAGAATACCTCACACATGATCCAAAGGAAGCATGCGACCAAACTGAGCTCACAGATATTCATGATCAAACTTGTATCACATCTTGGTCTACCACGATAGAATACACTAGATATACAATCAGGAATAGCTCATACATGATCCATATCAATAAGGAAACTTGCAGCCAAACTGAGCTCACGCAACAATGGCAACTTATCCCAATGTTCACATCATCCCAGTCACCACTCCTATGTGCACATAAAGCTACCCTCTAAGGGTAATCTAGGCCCAAAGCTAAATACACAATTTTTATGCACATCGTCACCTAGGTTTAAGTTCTCAGATCTCAGATCAGAGTCTCTTTTAACTCCAGAATCCCCTGAAAACCGTAGGTGGCGCTACGGAAACACATTCACGTAGCTTATGGGTAAATCACCAACTTTATTTCTTAAAAAATCATATAATTCATGTTTAAAAGCTAAGCATGGTAGGAAACATATTTTCATAAAAGCACTTTCAATTCTTAGCCGTTAACACAGGCTTTAAGAATAACCTTCCATTCAAACTATCCAAGTTCTATATCAAATCAAAGTGTATTTTGAAACCAATTGTCATATATAATAAGTTGATTCAACCAGTTTTTTGAAATATAAGAGTTCATAAAAACAATCATACTAGGAAAATTTTCACAATTATAGCGGATTAAACCACTCACAGTCACTAACTTGATCCCACAGGATTATAAGAAAACGTCAATTGGTTCGACCTGAACAATAAGTTATTCCATATGTTACAATGACTCAACCATGCTCAATACATTTCGTAGGATCAACTCAAGCTATTTTATGCTTCCAATGACCTTAATTCCCCATTTCCTAGATTTAAATCGAACTATTCTCAAATGCCTTAAATTAGTCTAAACATCCACTTTGAATCCCTTGAACTTCAAATCTAAATTCTTATTACATAACAGAGAGATCTGATGCTGGGGTTTCAATTTTCGACGGTCGAAAACTAAGCAGCGATGCGACTCGATCAAAAGTTGAGCAGTGGTGCGACTGGGTGATAGCACACAAACGACCGAGGAGGGTGATGGTATGTACATGTAAGACTTGCAAATCTGACGTATGTGCGCTGGACAGAGAGTTGAGCGACGCGGTTGTGGTGAAGCTCTAGTTCCAGCAGTGTTCATCGGGTGTCCGATTGAAAGTCTTCGTCTACGAAAGGCTAGGCATGAGATAGAGAATGTGTCGGTGAGATGAGAAAATTTCTTGAGAGGGGGGCGCTTCCGATGGGTCTCCCACGAAGGAGAAACAAAAATCCCTCTTTCTCTCCTTTTTGTCTTTTCAATTAAATATTTTTAATATAATACTGATAATAATATAGAGGAATTGACCATATCGCCCCTCACTTCATTCTTTTGAACATTTATCAAAATATCCAAGTCTTTAACCAAACTAATTTAGATTTAAAATTTCTCCTCAAAATATTTTAATATTTAGAGAACTTAAAAAGGTATTCCAACTCACTTTTCGCAATTCAGAAATATTAGTATAAATAAAAGAAGAACGAAAGAAGAGCTTAAAGTAGAGGGATTTGTTGAGATATAGATAAATGATTTTCATCCAAATATATAAATAATTAACTGTAAGAGCTTTTTCAACTAAGGATGAAGTTAAAATGCAGCAGTATGACGATGTTTTTGAAATTAAAGTATTAAAGGTTTTCATCCATATACTAATGCTAAAAGTGTGTGTATGTGTGTGCATATTCTCTTTTTCTTACTTTTTCTAAAAAGTATTAAGGATATTAATGAAAGTTTAAATGTTAAAAGGTACTTTATAAACAAAGTACTAACAGTTCTCATTTTAAACTCAAGATAATGGTGTTGAATGAGAAATTTTGGCCAATTGAATGCTGCCGCTTCATCACAGTTATAATTTGAATTGGTTCGGGTAATTAAAATTTTTACCCAATTCGATTCAAGCCCATGATAGAAACTTGAGCCAAAAAGGGTAGTGGAGCCAGTTTAAGCCCAATAAACAAAATAGGCTTAAGTCCAAGCCCAAGCCCAAGTCCATAGGCTTAAGTCCAATAAACAAAATAGACTTAAGTCCAAGTCCAAGCCCAATAAATAGGATTGGCCCAAGCCCAAGTCCAACAGACAAATGGGCCCAAGCCCACATAAAGCTCATGAAAATTCTCTATAAATAGAGACCTTCTCATTCATTTGAGGGGACTTTTTTTGGAGAAGAACAAAGTGCTGAAGCTCTGAAGAATTGAAGACTCAACCACTTAAGACTCAACCACTGAAGTGAAGACTCAACTTCTGAAGCTCTCCAAACGTGAAAGTTCATATCACCTCGAAATTACCACCTTCTGAAAATTGAAGACTTGGAAGATTAAGCCTTCCTTGAATTCCAGAAGACTGAAGCTCGAATTGATTGAAGATCAAAGAACTCGAAGTGTCATATCTTACTTTATACTTGAGAGAGAAAGCATCAAAGGAGAAAATATTAGAGATTGTACTTACAAGATTGAAATCAAATACAAAATTCGAATTCCACGAATTAAATTTCCTCTGTCGAAATCTCGTGTGAAAAGTTTGGCACGCCCAGTGGGACCATCTCTTCCTTTCATCTCTTTCTCTATCAAAGAAAAAAATCTGAAGAAATCATGACGTCTAAAGGCAACACTTCCAAAGCTCTAAGCGATGTTGGCAGGCAACCAAATACTCGCAACCGTTCAAGAGAATCTCAATCATCTGAAGAGATGCCACCCTTCGAGGTCGCAAAGAATATATGGGAGCAAATGTCGAAACCACCAAAAGGTGGAATCATAATCAAGGAAAATCTTCCATTTGACGGGCATATCTCGTCTCCTAAAAGATCAAATGAGGGGACACCTCACCCAAATATAATGTAAGTTATGATGGCTGATGTGGAAACAAGTGAAGTGAGAATGGTTGAGCTCGAAAAGAAAGTTAATATGCTCTTGTGGGCAATCGAAGAAAGGGATTATGAGATTGCATCTCTCAAGAATCACATTGAGAGTCGTGACGCCGCTGAATCAAGTCACACACATGCAATAAAAAACAATGATAAAGGGAAGGCAGTCTTGCAAGAAAGTCAACCACAAAAGTCGACCTCAGTTGCTTCACTGTCTGTTCAGCAGTTGCAGGAAATGATCGCAAATTCGATCAAAACTCAATATGGTGGGCCTACTCAAACTTCCTTTTTATATTCCAAGCCATATACAAAAAGGATTGACAATCTGAGGATGCCAACTGGGTACCAGCCACCTAAATTTCAGCAAATCGATGGAAAAGGCAATCCAAAACAACATGTTGCTCATTTCATCGAAACCTGTGAAAATGCTGGAACAGAAGGAGATTTGATGGTCAAACAGTTCGTTCGAACTCTGAAAAGAAATGCTTTCGACTGGTACACTGACCTTGAGCCTGAAACTATTGATAGTTGGGACCAGCTTGAGAGAGAATTTCTCAATCGCTTCTACAGCACTCGGCGTATTGTTAGCATGATAGAGCTAACTGCCACCAAGCAAAGAAAAGGCGAGCCAGTCATTGACTACATTAACCGATGGAGAGCGTTAAGCCTTGATTGAAAAGATAGATTAACCAAGTTATCAGCGGTAGAAATGTGCACTCAAGGAACGCATTGGGGGCTTTTGTATATCTTGTAGGGGATAAAACCTCGCACCTTCGAAGAGTTAGCAACTCGAGCTCATGATATGGAGCTAGCATTGCTAATAGAGGGGGCAATGATCTACTAGTCCCAGAAGTAAAAAAGGAAAAGAAAGAAGTGAAGAGTATCCAGAAAGTATCAAAGGGTGCTACTAAAGAAGCTATGTTCGTCAATACGATCCCTTTAAAGTTTATCTCCAAGGAGAGAAAAATTGAAAAACATCAAGAGGAGGGCGAGAAAAGACGTCCAACTCTGAAAGAGAGGCAAGAAAAAGTTTACCCTTTTCCAGACTCTGATTTACCTGATATGTTAGAGCAGCTACTGGAAAAACATCTCATCGAACTTCCTGAATGTAAACGACCTGCAGAAATGGGGAGGATAAACGATCCCAATTACTGCAAATATCATCGAGTCGTTAGTCATCCAGTGGAGAAATGTTTTGTATTAAAGGAACTCATTTTGAAGTTAGCTCTAGAAAAAAAGATTGAGCTAGATCTTGATGAGGTGGCATAGACAAATCATACTGCGGTAATGATTCATCCTAATATCATGATACCGGCTACAAGGAGTTTAATCTAATTTGGATCTCTTGAGTCTGTTGTTATATATTCTATGTTGGAGGCTTCATTAGATACTGGCCTCCAGAAAACTGACTCCCAAGAGAAGAATAAACATATGGAAGATTCAGATGGAGGATGGACGTTAGTAACTCGTCGGAAGAAGCGAAAACAAAAGTTTCTTCAAAAGAAATCACATTCTTACCAAAATTATAAAAGGAAGAGTAAGTCTCAGAGAAGAAAAATAAGAAAGAATACAAGAAGGCCTCGACCAATCATCGAAGAAAGTGAAGAGCTTTCTCGACTTCGACAACCAATAACGTTGAAAGACTTCTTCCCTGAAAACTTCCCAATTGAAGTTGTCTCGTGCCATGCTGTTA